>LPNX010879391.1:263172-292849 GCA_001517045.1 Pseudotsuga menziesii | reverse complement strand
CCTTAAAATCTAAACTAATATAACTCTGAATTTGATTTCCATGATCAATAGAAGGAAAAAGAGACTGCTCCAACTTCCTTTTCTTGAAATCAAGAGCAAATGGAAGATGCCTAGCAATTTTATTGGCTGAGTAAAGGTTTAAATTATTTTTAGAGGGTATAAATTGTTTTATATTTCTTTCTATTTTTAAATTCAATGGGTCTAACCTTATAATAAATAAAAATATATAAATAAAATCTAGGCTTATCATACCTAATGGGTGTTTAATAAAACATAATCCCACTAAAAGTTTAATACCCATAAATTTATCCCATGTGATAATATTAGCCCCAAATTTTCCATGGAGGAAGACAATATTTTAAAGAATGGTGTAGATTCATTGATAAAACATGTGGGCACTGAGAAGTTTTGTTGGTGTAAAGAAGCAATGGGCCTTCCTTCGTTTGGTTGTTGATCAAACAAAATATGATTTCCTACATGGAGAGAAAACAAAAAGTGGGAGAATGCTACGCATTTGTTATATTCTCTACATGACTACCCAATTTATGGATGGGTTGGGGGGATAGCCCCTAAATTAAGGGGGGTCAGGGGAAACAAATGGGTTATTTTTCGCCCCATGTTTTGATATTTTCAGCTAATGTTTTTTAACCCATTGTATTCTTATTCCAATTTAGGAATTAAGGTTTTGGAGATTCGTAAATACCTATATATTGTATTGTTGAGTTAACAAAAATGAAAGAAACAAAGAGATTTATGGTGAAGTTCTAGCTTAGATAGTTTTCCTGGTTAAGTGTTTCTCGGGTAAAATATTTGTGTAATGTGTGTGTGCACTATTGTTTTACTTTCTATTTATACTTAATAATTGTATGCATATTTACACCTAATCAATTTTAGAACTTACAAAATGTTTCCAAATATAGGTTTAGTTAGTATCTTTAGGACCTTCACAATTTTAACAACATGCACAACAGTATTTGTTATAAGCATATTTCTACTTTCAAAGTCCTTTCATATGAGTTTGGTTTCATTGAATTTTTATGTGTGTCCAATATTTTTATATTATCTACTTATTAAACTCGTGTACTTTTAGCAATATTTTAGGACTCGAGAATAACCCTAATTTTACACATTGAGCCTCCTACATTTTCATGTCAAATATATGAAGTTTTATGAATAGATAATCAAAGAGACTTTATTTTCTAAAACTAATCAACACTCGGTTTGAAACCTCTACCAAAATATATGGATTTTACTTTGAAAGGTACACCTTATATATGTTATAAAAAATTTCATACTTTTATATTGTTTTTTAAGATACAAATCACTAAAGATAGTAGCAACAAATACCACAATGTCATGTCAATATTTTATGCAATAATGATAAATATTAATATGCCACATCATGATGCAAAATATCTTCATATAATATAAATGAATACACTACAAAAAACAATTATCAATTTCAATGTATATATGTTACATCCCCCTCCGCCATTCCAACCAAAAGAAGGGGTATTTGCATATTCAACCTTATAATTTCACCTCATCGGCCATAATATAAATTCTTAAAGAATAAATGCATGAACAAATTCATGAATGTCAAAAATAGTTGAATAAAACTCCATTCAGACACACCCACACATAATGTTATCTTTTAATAATAATATCCAAGAACTTTGTTTTGTAAGAGTGATTTTCCACCCAACCATAGGTATTATGTATAGATACCAAAACCAAGTTCGGAATAATGGGTATTTTTTAACGATTCTAATATTATACTTAAGTATAGTACTCTAGGTGATTGTTTTGGATTGAAAAAACCATGTTTATAGATAAATAGGTGAATATTAAATATGAAACATAAAATTAACACTGAAATGTGTACATTTTAGTGAATATTATGATTAAAAACATATTTTATGTAAATATAGGAGATATTAGACACTAAAAAATACCAAAAAGCGAATTTACTTTTGAAAGAAACTTAAAAAATATCCAATTGGCAAAAATTTCCCCCCCTAAAAATTACCCTGGTTGGGATATGAGGCCACCAAGGAAAAGGAAAAACCTATAGGATTCTCTTTCTTATCCCATAAGCCATTTTATCTAATGCTTAGCCAAACTACTCATCACTAATAAATTCCAAGGATCTAACTCAACCATCCCAACCATGTCACTTCTTTCTACTGCTCCACAGAACATAAGGAAGGAACCTCGCTTCATTGCTCCATAGATTGTTCCCTTTGGAAATACAAGTCTTATAGTTATTACTAGTGTCTACAGAAAGAGTCCAACCTACTGGATGTTGTTGGAGAACCTCCTATTACATCAAATCATGGTTTCTCAAACATTCAAAAGTAGAAAAAAATAATGGGTAAGAGTTCCTATCTTTCCCAATCTCTCTGATCACCTACAACCATCTATTTTCTTCTAATGTATACAATTCCCATTAAAAATTTGATTTATCATTGTTTCATAGTCTAGTAATGGTAATGAAAATGCAATGAACAACAAGAGAAAACTTATACCTATTGTAAAATATATGTGGGAATCAGCGGTCTATTCCAAAGGAGATAGGAGAATGGTTAAAAAGACAACTCACATAAGTTATGACCATATGAGAGAATACTCGTACAAATTCCATAGAATTACATTCATCCCATGCTTCATTAACTACATGAGAATGTGTTTCCCTGCCAACCTCACATGCATTCAATGATTTGATTTAAGAGTCAAAATGAAGTAAAGGGGATCATTTAAGGCACATAGAAGAAAAAAATATGATATATAAGGTTGATTCCTGACAATAGAGTATTTAGTCTACCATAAGGACCCTTCCAAATTCCCTATAGATATTGGAATCATAGCCCCTCTAGTGTTCTCTACACAACCATCTTGGACCACTTTTATTAATTTTCCAACATATTATTTGCATAGCTTTTGAGTTAGCATAACAATACAACCACATGGTCTTGTTGGGGCCTGGAAATTTGCAGGCAACAACAGTAAGGGATTCACCCCAATCAACGTTCCCAACTAGCCCGTTGACTGTTTGGTATAGGGAATCTATCTGGTTTGCGGTCCGGCTACCATAGGTCAAACAACAAAACAAAGGTTTTACCGGTTACGGCCCGGTCCACCGAGTTTTTTGTAATTTTTTGACTTAATGTATGATATGCAAGTGCCTAACTAACAATGCAGGGTGCTAAAGATGCAAAGAACAGTCACAATGTGATGCGCAGGTTCTTACCTCTCGTCTTAGGGTTCACAAGCACCTAAAACACATACAACATAACACAAAGTAAACTAACAACCTAAACTATCCCTAGGGAGTAGAATTATCATTCATTGGTGAGTAATACATTTTGTACATGCATTATGAAGAGTTACAGATAGCTGATACTTCATTCAAGACACATGAACAATTACAGATATTTAAACAACTAAATAGCCGATTATTTTATGAACAACATTTATTACTCATAGTGGAAGACATCCCAAAAAGATACTGAAGAACACTCAACAAGGACATAGGTCCAGGAAGTTAAATACTCTCATAGTAAATGAAACACGGCTGAAAATGAAATAGTTCCTCTTCAACATTATTCATTGAGTCGCATTGATACATTCCACATTTCACTCTCTCCAACAGGAAAAATTGCAGTTTCCTTTGCAAGACGAAGTAGTTCCTCTTACCAGTAAACATTTACAAAATTTTCCAGGGAAAAAGCCCCATCTCATTCCTACTTTCAAATATTTAAACTATAATTACAGAGCCTTTCATTTTCCCTGGACGCATGATCTTTCATTTCCCCTAACGCTTCGCATTCCTTGTCTGTATGTAATCATGGACCACTTGGTAACTGATGACTTCTTGGGCTCACGTCATTATAGATCCAGGTTTTGTCTTCTACTCCCCTGGTTCTCTTGGTGATCCCTCTGATTTTAGTTATATTCTTTCCAAATGGTCCATCTTTCTCAGCACCACGGTAGAGTACTTAATCTCATCAAACCCGCCTGCCATCAATCGACCAGCATCATTCAAAACATCAAATATTATTGATTAAACGACTATTCCACAAGGAAATGGCGAGGCGCACCATCTACAGGCTTGACAAACCTAGCCTACGGCAGTCAACAGGAAACACATTGGCAGGAAAAATTAAAATCGACAATCAGGAGGAAATAACATCGGAGGCCAAGGGGATTTCCCAGCCGCAACGGTGGAAGAAACCCAAATCATGGACAAGTGACACGCGTGCGAGAGAGGCTTTAATCGGAAGTCGGAAGGATTTGAAATTCGGAAACCAAAAGACTTGGAGAGCTGCAACGGTGGAAAAGAGAAAACTAAAGCCATGCGATGTAAGTCGGACATCGGACGGATTTGCGTTTCGGAAGACAAAAGGATTTTCCATCCGCAATGGCGGATGAGACACGACTTCATGCCCACGACCAAACAGGTTAAAACGCATCGGCCATCGACGCTTTCACACTTCGAAAGCTAAATTGCTTTAGGAGCCGCAACGGCGGATGGGAAATAGTTTGAACTTTTGATCAAAACAACGAAAAAACTAAGTGCTTCAGTCAACTTCAAACATCCAACAATTGCGACCTCAGTAGAGACAACTAGTTTGATCAATAAACAAAACAATCTTAACAGCTAGGGCTCGCCATAAACTTCAGCGCGATCAAAAACCAGACCTTGGTCAAGAGTCAAGCTTTGTAGTCATTTAAAGATTGAAACACATGCCAACAACTCCAAGGATTCAAATATTAAAACAAAATCATGAGGAGGGGTCCCGAGTTCAAGAAAATTGGGGAGAAAAGTTGCAGCTGCAACAACTGGCGATTGCCTGGTGAAGCTAGATCTCTGGGCGATCAACCTTTGAGTGAAAGACTGTTTAACAAGCAAAAAGCATCATATTGACTTCTTCCAGCAATACGGATTTCTTAAATGACAGCAGTGTGTACCCTTAATCATTGATGACAGTCCAATTAGGGAGATTGGAAACCAAAATCGTCAAGTCCAGTTAACTATGCTGAGGCCGGAGGATGAATTTCATTATTACCTTTGTCTTCAGGTGGCTAAAAGCTTTGGACACCACAGGGTTGGAGCATATGGTAAACATAAATATTCGTTTGTTCCTCATTCCCATGCCATTTTCACACTTTTCTTGTGCTTTCGAACTTTTGTCCTATTTCATATGAGTTTGCTCACATGCCTTTCTTACTAAATTTTGATTCAGGATCCTCTATCCCATAGTGCCCTTTTGTGTGAGTGGTGTACTTCAAGTTTCAGCTCACGGATGGAGAGATCTTTTGGCAATTCAGTACTTATGATTCAGCTCCTGCTTTGATTTATGATGCTTTCATAGGAGTTTTTGACTCTTTATTTTCCTTTTGGCATTCGTTTCTTGGCATGGGATCATTTATATTTAATACACTGTTCACTTTTCTCCTTTCCATGGGTCCTTTGCTGTTGCTCCTTAGAACATTTTAAATGTGACGTGGATGGAGCCTCGACATATTACCCCAGACTCCTCGAATCTGGTTTATTTCATCGGGGTTAAGCAGGACTTCAATGCACACAGAGTTCTTCGAGAAAACTGCTATACTGGAAGAAATTCTTTCATATAAATTAGCAACACACATTCTGACACCAAAACGTTTATCAAACCCAAAAATTTCAGATGTATTCCATGCAACCGTAGGTTTCCTCCCTTTATTGAAATCAACGAAACAAGCTAGAACGAAATCAACAAAAGCAAACTAGAAACATGACTCAAAAGATAGCCAGGCGGATTATTTATGTACAAGACAGAAAAAATCAGATAGACTCAGGAAAAATAAGGTTTGAGAACCAAACTATTTACTGGTAGGTTCTCCTCCCACCCCTGCAGATCTTGCAACTTGTAGGTAGACGGACTAAGCTTGGCTGCAATCTGAAAAGGGTCTACCCACAACTGCTAGAATTTGGTATGCTTTCCTTTCTCATCATGGGGGTGGTCCCATTTGAGGACTAAGTCTCCCACTTCAAAGTCTTTTTTCCCAACTTTATGCTTGTCAAACCATCTCTTAACTGACTCTTGTTGCTACTTAAAGCGTTCTTTGGCTTTCGACCTGGCTTCTTCAGCTTTCAGGAGATTATATATTCTTATTTGTAAAACTTCATCATCCGACCCCCTAGACTCCTGAGATAGAATGGAATATGGTAGCATGATATTGGGAGGAAGGATGGCCTCTTTACCGTAGACAAGGGTATATGGGGACACTCCAATTGCAAGCTTGGGGGTGACTCTATCAGCCCAAAGGGCATTTGGTAAGGCTGAGTGCCAACTCCTTTGGTTTTCTATTACAGTCTTCTTCAGAATTCTAATGAGGTTTTTATTAGAGGATTCAGCCAAGCCATTCCCTTGTGGATAGTAAATAGCAGAATAATGCAATTTTATCCCTTTATCATGAGCAAACGCATTCAATTTAATTTATGAAAAGTATTTAGCATTATCAAATACTAACAAAACTGGAACTCCAAACCTGGTCATGATATGATCTTGTAGGAAGCTGATGAATTCGTCTTCATTTATCTTGCGCAGTGGGATAACTTCGACCCAACGAGTGAAATAATCAGTCACAGTAAGAATGTACTTGTGCTGCAGGGACGAATTTGGCTTTATTTTTCCAATAATGTCCAGCCCCCATTGCTCAAATGGTTCCGCGATCATCACAGGCTTTAGGGGCGCTGGTGCTTTAGGCTGTCTTCCACCACACCTTTGGCAAATATCACACTTTTTGACGTGTGCGCGTGCATCCTTAAAGAATGTAGGCTAGTAATAACCAGCTCTGAGGAACTTGTGGGCTGTAGTGTCCCCTGAATAATGTCCCCTAGCCAGACCATCGTGCAATTCAGACATTACTTTCTTAGCATCTTCTTTCTCCAAGAATCTCAGAAGGACTCCATCGTAGTTTTTCCTAAATAGTATTCCTTCAACAAGTTGATAGGAGGCTGATTTAAGACGCAACGCTCTTCTTTTTTTGGAATTCCAATGTTCTGGCAGTAGCCCTGACTATAAGTAATGTACAAGGTCTCTATACCAAGACTCAGGAGCTGTAAACAAAGGGCATACATCCATTACATGTAATTCGGTATCATCTTCCCAGGCTTGTTCTTCATTGTTCCCACTTTTAGTCATCAATTTGCATAACCCTTGACCTTTGAATATAGAGGCTGGCTTGAATTTAAGGTCGTACTCTTGAAGAGTTGTTACCCATTTTCCCCTCCTTTCTCCTAACTCTTTTTGTATGAGAAGGGATCTTACAGCTGGGTAGGGGACTATTACCTTGGTTCGATTCTTTAATATATAAGGCCTGAATTGCTTCACTGCCTTAAACACTGCATAAGCTTGTTTATCAATGGCCGGGTAATTTAACTCAGCCCCTTGCAGACCAGTACTCATAAAGGCGATTGGGACTTCATCCCCCCCATCTTTCTTTTGCGCGAGTACAGCTACCAGCGAATCATCGGATGCAAATGTATACATAATAAAGTCATTATCAAAGTCGGGGCTTTTCAAGGAGGGAGCATGTGCAACAGCAGTTTTAATTTTGCTGAAAGCATCCTTCTCAATATCAGTCCACTTAAATTCTGCATTTTGTTTGACCATCTGCTGTAGTGGTTTGACAGTCTGAGCGAAATCAGGCACAAACCTTCGTACAAAATTTATGGTTCCCATAAATGATTGCATTCCTTTTTTATTATGGGGCATGGGAATTTGTTCAATGGCCTTAATTATTTCTGGGTCTATAGATATACCCTTCTTTGAAACTATGTGCCCCAGTAACTTGCCCTTAGTGACGGCGAACACGCACTTCTTAGGATTGAGGGAGATGCCATATTTCCAACAGCGTTCGAAACTTTACTTTAGGTGAAAAGCATGCTCTCCTCTTTTCTTCGAGAATATTGTAATGTCATCAAGGTACACCACAGTGCTTCATCCAATTAGTCCATGGAAAGCTATGTCCATATCTCTCTGAAATGTCACTCCAGCATTAATTAGTCCAAAGGGCATCCTTCTATAGGCAAAAGTTCCCCATTTTGTCCTGAACGTTGTCTTTAATATGTCTTCTTCGGCTACCAACACTTGATTGTAGCCAGAGAACCCGTCTAATAATGAAAACACTTCAGAACCTAAAACCATTTGTAGTAGCTACTCCATGGGTGGCACAGGATAGTTATCTTTGTTCGATGCATGGTTCAAGTTCCTGAAATCCACACACAGTCTGATTTCTCTTGACTTCTTTCTAACCGGTACCAGATTTGATACCCACTCAGAGTGTCTGACTTTAAAAATGATTCTAGCATCCAACAATTTCTTTACCTCACTCTGAATCAGTGGTTCCAGTTTTGGATTCATTTTCCTCAAGGGCTGCTGATATGGATTGACTCTCGCCTTGATGGGAACAACGTGCTTGATGATGCTGGTATCGTATGTCTTTAAATCTTGGTACGTCCAGTCAAAGACATCTTTGTATTGCTTAAATAGACTGATGAACTTGTCTCTTTCTGTCGGCAAACAACATTTGCTGAGATTCACGAACTTAGGTTCCGTTTCAGTCCCCAAATTTATCAGCTCGAACTATAGAGTTGAGCTGTGAGTCTTCATGTTGGTGGGTCTCCTAAACTTTTCATTCAAGTCAAACATCTTTTCTAACGTTCTGACCCCTTTAGGGATGAAATTATCAAATTTCATCTCGGCCTGGTGTTCTTCATCGTCAATAATCACTCCTTTGAATACCTCGTCATTTGTTAAACATTCTATAATTTGCTGGTCATCATCGAACACACGCAGGTTGGTAATCATATCAAGTACTGAAGGCTTGAAAAGAAATTCAATAGTACATCGATTATTTGAGGGTACAAGCCTAGCGGCCGAAGTAGCTAATAAGTCAGCTACTGCGTTTTTAATTCTTGGGATTGAAATAATGTTGAATGCATTAAAACATTTAAGAAGGTCCCATACCTTATTCTGGTAAGCTTTTAAGTGAGGAGAAACACAGTGGATTTGATTCTGGATTTGTTTCACAATAATTTCAGAATCCCCAAAAACTTTTAAATTACTTACCTTCAAGTCAATCGCTTTCTTGAGTCCCTGCACCAGTGCTTCATACTCAGCTGTATTATTAGTACATTCAAACTCTAATCTACATGAAAGGAAATGTTTATTCTTTTGTGGGTCAATTAGGACACAGCCAGTCCCTGACCCTTCTAATGTCTTAGAGCCATCGAAAAATAAAGTCCAAAAATCATTAACTACTGAAAATGAATCTACTCCTACTGCTAAGTCTAGTATTTTACAATCAATTTCGCCATCCTGCGAGAATCGAAGGAGATCAGGATGGGTATCAGATGGGTTGCCGGCTTCTTCCGCTTGATAATTCCCTGGTTCCAACTCAAGAAAATAATTTCCCAATACAGAATCCACAGGTATATTCTTCTCATCCAGTTGGGTAACATTGTACTTCATGTGGGGTTCTCTTAGAATCTTGATCTGGTTTGGACTCCCCTTGTATGGAAACCATAGGTGCGACCAATCTGAAGTGAAATATCCATTTAATTTGGCTGACCAATCTCTACTCAGGACCAGACCGTAAGCGTCTGGTATATCAGCCACTATGATGTTAATAACTTGGAATACTTTGTCATTGGATGCCAGACGGATTAGGACATCTTTCATCTCACCAATTACCTTAACGTTTGTCCTATCCAACTGAACCACCCTCCATGTGGTTGGCTTTGGCTGCCCATTTATCTTCTTACATACTGATATGGGCATGACATTAATGGATGGCCCCGAATCTACCAGACAATTGTGCATGTTATGATTAAAAATTTCAAACGTTAGGAGGAAAGGTAGATGCTTAGCTTTAGACTCACCTCCAATGTTGGTTTCTCCAATTTCTTCTTTGTCCTGAGGCTGATTGTCAGCAGGAAGCTTGTCATCTGATGCTTCGAGTGCTTTCAACAATCCCTCTTTTTGATGCGGCACTTTGCACATTTCGAATAGTGGAACATTCGCTTTTACCTTTTTCAAATCCTCCACAATGTCATAATTCATTGGCTGTTCAATTGGATGTGGTTTGTCAGGATTTCCTTCACTTGGCTTGGCTGTTGTATCATCCTGTCTAGGACTTTGGATGGTAATCATGAATTCTGGAATCTTATCAGTCAAGGCTTTATTTTGAAACTTCTTCTTAACATTTCTCTACAGCCTTCTGATCTTTGGAAGAATAAGACTGTCGTCCTTAACCGCTCCTTAGCTTCTTGTGGCCACGTTGGTCTCCATAATGCCCTGGTATCCCTGAGTGTTTCCTTCTTTAGCATCAAATAATGAGACTGAATTCCATAATGCCAAGGTCTCCTTTTCCTGATCTTCATTAGACGTATAGGTAGAATTTTCTTTTCTTTCTTCATCTCCCTCTTCTGTTAACCTAGAATCCAACAGTTGATTCATCACTAGCGTCATAGAGTTTATCCATTGTGGACAATTTTTTTCAGAGTGTGGCTGTTGGTGGAAAGTGCAGAAATTATCCATGGCGACCTTTGTTAGATTCATGGACACAGCATTGTGAGGAGGAGGATTAGAATGATCCTTATACTCTCTTTTCTTATAATATGGCTTATAAAACCTTTGTGCCTCCTTTTCTTTTTCCATATCTATGATCTTGTTGGAAAGCTTCTGCATCATCTTGGCCATATTTTCCAGATCTGGCAACTTTTCTTCCTTAGGCTTAGCGAACAATAAGGCTTTTCTCCCCGCACCTTTCTTTCCTGATTGTTCTGGATAATCTTCAATACTTTCTCTTTCCGCTTCCACCACTTCTACCTCTTCATAGGTCTCTGTTAGAGTAGGCTTGGCCCTACCTTTCGTAAACATGGCCAAATTAGGACCCAAAGCTGAAGTATAGTACTCAATCAGTACTTTGTCTGAAGGCTTATCTGTTTCAGAGAAGTTCTTAAGATATGCTGCAAACCTTTGTGTGAAACTGTGCATTTTTTCCTTTTTCTCTTTCTTCAATGCACATAGTCCTTTCATAAGGGAAGCATGAGTCTTTTGGGTTGCATACTTACTTCTAAAAATCCTCTCAAAGGTGTTCCAGTCTGGAATCGAGTTAGCAGGCAACCCAAAATACGATGAAGCTGCAGCTCCTTTAAGTGTATGCGGGAAAAGTCGACATACTACATCTTCATGCTCCCCAGCCCTTAAACCCTCTATTGCCAAGTAGAAACTCTGCAGATGATCATCCACTAGGATCTTCTCATTGGGGTCAAATTTAGGCAGCAATTTTTCAAAGGATTGGGGTAAGTCATGTAATGGAGGTGTTAGATTTAGAGGTGATCTGGCTCTCCATGCAGGTGGTGGATTGGGTGGGTTGGGGGGTTGGTTTGCATTTACGCCAGCCATGAGTCGGGGTGGAGAGTGAGGGGGTGAACCAATAGGAGTTTGAGTAGGAGAACTGTAAGGGGTATCTGGGCCTTCTTGGTTCAAAGGTAATTCAACCTCCTGCAGAGCAGTCTCTACAAGTTCTTCCCAGTATCCAACCAACATTGAATCTTCTGCTATAGGACGTTCTTTCTTCTTGTATTCTCTTCTAGGTAAGTCAGGGATAGTTGGAAACCCTCCAAGATTCTTTACATATGCCCAGGTGTGTCTTCTTAGGTCGTTAACCACTTCGTTACCAACAACATATAGATGTTCTCTGTTTTCTTCTGGGATTGGATTATGGATCCCACTTCTTTCGGAACTGTCACCTAAGGAAAATTCTCAGGAAAACGGGTTTCCTTGGCCAGCCATGCACTGGCGGCCCTCCTTCTAGCACCAAAAATGTTGACAACAGTAAGGGATTCACCCCAATCAACGTTCCCAACTAGCTTGTTGACTGTTTGGTATAGGGAATTCGTCGAGTTTGCGGTCTGGCTACCGTAGGTCAAACAACAAAACAAAGTTTTTACCGGTTGTGGCCCGGTCCACCGAGTTTTTTGTAATTTTTTTACTTAATGTATGATATGCAATTGCCTAACTAACAATGCAGGGTGCTAAAGATGCAAAGAACAGTCACAATGTGATGCGCAGGTTCTTACCTCTCTTCTTAAGGTTCACAAGCACCTAAAACACATACAACATAACACAAAGTAAACTAACAACCTAAACTATCCCTAGGGAGCAGAATTATCATTCATTGGTGAGTAATACATTTTGTACATGCATTATGAAGAGTTACAGATAGCTGATACTTCATTCAAGACACATGAACAATTACAGATATTTAAACAACCAGATAGCCGATTATTTTATGAACAACATTTATTACTCATAGTGGAAGACATCCCAAAAAAATACTGAAGAACACTCAACAAGGACATAGGTCCGGGAAGTTAAATACTCTCACAGTAAATGAAACACGGCTGAAAATGAAATAGCTCCTCTTCAACATTATTCATTGAGTCGCATTGATACATTCCACATTTCACTCTCTCCAACAGGCAAAATTGCAGTTTCCTTTGCAAGACGAAGTAGTTCCTCTTACCAGTAAAAATTTACAAAATTTTCCAGGGAAAAAGCCCCATCTCATTCCTACTTTCAAGTATTTAAACTATAATTACAGAGCCTTTCATTTTCTCCGGACGCATGATCTTTCATTTCCCCTAACGCTTTGCATTCCTTCTCTGTATGTAATCATGGACCACTTGGTAACTGATGAATTCTTGGGCTCGCACTGTTATAGCTCCGGGTTGTGTCTTCTACTCCCCTGGTTCTCCTAGCGATCCCTCCGGTTTCAGTTATATTCTTGCCAAACGGTCCGTCTTTCTCAGCACCACGGTAGAGTACTTAATCTCCTCAAACCCGCCTGCCATCAATCAACCAGCATCATTCAAAACAGCAAATATTATTGATTAAACGACTATTCCACAAGGAAATGGTGAGGCGCACCATCTACAGGCTTGACAAACCTAGCCTACGGCAGTCAACAGGAAACACATTGGCGGGAAAACTTAAAATCGGCAATCGGGAGGAAATAACATTGGAGGCCAAGGGGATTTCCCAGCCGCAACATTGGAAGAAACCCAAATCATGGACAAGTGACACGCGTGCAAGAGAGGCTTTAATCGGAAGTCGAAAGGATTTGAACTTCGGAAACCAAAAGACTTGGAGAGCCGCAACGGCAGAAAAGAGAAAACTAAAGCCATGCGATGTAAGTCGGACGTCGGACGGATTTGCATTTTGAAAGACAAAAGGCTTTTCCATCCGCAATGGCGGACGAGACACGACTTCATGCCCACGACCAAACAGGTTAAAATGCATCGGCCATCAGCGCTTTCACATTTCGGAAGCTAAATTGCTTTAGGAGCCACAACGGCGTACGGGAAACAGTTTGAAATTCTGATCAAAACAACGAAAAAACTAAGTGCTTCAGTCAACTTCAAACATCCAACAATTGCGACCTCAGTAGAGACAACTAGTTTGATCAATAAACAAAACAATCTTAACAACTAGGGCTCACCATAAACTTCAGCGCGATAAAAAACCAGACCTTGGTCAAGAGTCAAGCTTTATAGTCATTTAAAGATTGAAACACATGCCAACAACTCCAAGGATTCAAAGATTAAAACAAAATCATGAGGAGGGGTCCCGAGTTTAAGAAAATTGGGGAGAAAAGTTGCAGTTGCAACAGGTCCATATAGTGATATTTACATTATACATACCTAGTCATTCACTAGTTGGTCCTTGAGCTTGAGATCCACAATAAGAATCTATACTAAGATATTTACATCATTTAATTCAATGCATTCCAACTCAAAATTGGGGGAATTAAAAAGTGATTTAGGACATCTATTTATTTTTTAAGTTGATTTATCTATTGGTTTGATCTCCTAACAAACTTTAATATTGCAGTGTTGTTTCCATGTATGCAGGATCAAGCCATTACATGATAATAATTTTTCTCAATAAGAATCCATCCCTACAAGTATGTTTCTCAATAGGAAATTCCCCTCTGTAAATATTTTACACATTAGAAACATGTTTTTTAACTCATTTGTGTCTATAAGACCACCTTAGACATCCCTCACCCTCGTTTGTGTATTCCAAGTCGAAACTAGGGGTATTACAATGTGATTCAAGATATATGTTTATTTTTTATGTTCAGTTCTCTATTGGTTTGATCACTTAACACACTTTAATCCTTTGGTGTTGTTTCCATGTATGCAGGATCATGCCATTGCATGATCATAATGTTTCTCAATAAAAAACCATCCCGTTAATTCCCCTATTTAGATATCTTATGCATTTAAAACATGTTTTTTAACCCATTTATGTCTATAATACCACCTTGCACATCCCTCACCCTAGTTTGGGTAAGTTGTCTATCTTAGAAATTATTTCATTCTCCCTTGATTTACATTATGGGTGACCACTTATCAGTACCTTAAAATAGCACTTTAGTTCCTATGACCTTATTTATCCAAAGGAATGGGAATTGATATAATTCATGCTATTGAATTAACTTCATATGCTTGTTCATATCACTAATTGGAAAATCCCCAAACTCACACATTATGGAACAACTTGTTTGTTTTTACATATCACAAGCACACCACTTCATAACTATTATAAATGATACATCATATTTCTTCCATTTATCTACTCCCAAGGATATTAATACAAAATTTCCAACCCATTATCTCTTCCACTTGCTACCACATATGTTTAATTCATTTAGTCACCTTTTAAATAGTTATCTCCTTTATTATATTTTTATTTTGGAAATTATTTAAAGTGATCCATATCACACTTATAATCATAAATGATTTTATATGGCACAATCCATGGACACCTTCATTTAGATAATTGTTTCATGATTCACCCATGGAACCCTCCTATTGCTATCCTTCATATACTCATTGACCTCAATACACTACCCCCTCCTTCAATGAGTGTCATCCATTTCAATTATTTTATGTAATGTCCCAATTTTTGGTGGCAACATGGTCAAATCAATAGCCCATTCAATTCCCATGGGTTCTAGTGTGAAAATTAAAATAATTAATAAGGTGTTAAGTTTTCCCGGAATTATTATGTTATTAAATCAATCATACAAAGGTGGTGGACCACAATTTCATAATATTCAATATTACCAATAATTCTTTCTTAGTTTCCAATGGCCCAGATGACTCAAGAGGGTGAATACGATAAGTATGAAGCATGTGAGTTGTCATCCTTAGAAAAATATTGAAAAAAAACAGTGAAAAATAGAAACAACAACCAAGAGCAAGGAAACCAACATAAAAGAAAAATGCAGTCGGAAGTTTCAGAATTTTGGAAGATAAGGATTAGGAAACATTAGTAAAAGTAGAAAGAAATAAAAAGGCTTTAGGAAAGCTAAAGATACTAATTTTATCCAGTGAGGGAGAAATCATGGATGCATGTGGGGCCAATGCAAGAGAGACTTGCCAAAGAAGCATCATACTAACCAACGACATTCTCTCCTAAGTATTTGTAATTATAATTTTATTAATATCATGTAAGAATTATAGAAGGAATCAAAACTCCATCATAATTTTATAAAAATAGATTGAGAACTCCATTTCACATCTTTTTTCAGTTTGAATATTTGAATTGAAGATATATGAGGCTTTTCAAGACTTGGGATATGTGCCACTTTTGTTTACTATGTTAGTTGATTATTAAACTAGATATTGAGGAGGATGGTTTTTAGAATTCCTCATTGAGTTTTTTTGAAGGTCTACCTTGAATTTGGAAGTGCAGTTGAAATCCATATGAAGTGTTGAAGTTTCAGTAGTTTGTATTCTCATAATTGGCTGTAATTCTTCAGTCATCTAGTTACAATATTAAATGTTGATGGTGATCATCCATTTTGGTGTGGCTGATATATTTTCAGCTTTGATATGTAATCCCTTCCTTCTTTGATGATATGATTCATTGTTGTGTTTTCATCCTGAAGAATTTTGTGTTTTCTTGTATCCTTCCTCCTATGATCTAGTTGTTGTCCAGTTTTTAGTAGTTTACAATTTTGGAGAAATACAAAGACTTATGCTTCTCCAAATAAATTTTTGTTAGTTGTTTCAATTACAATAATCAAATTTTAGTTCTTGACATCAATTAAACATGATATTCGTGACCTCTCAATGTCATTTGGGTTCATCTCCAAGCTAACTAGTTGAGTTGTCCCCGTTTTGCAATTTTATTTATAGCTTCTAAGTTCTACCCATATTGAGTCCAATATTTATTCTAGTGTTTTCATATAAGTTGTGTATTTATATATAGGCCATCCATTTCTATTTTGCACAAGAGTACATTGGGTTCTGCGTAATTCTTGTGTCCATTTCCTTGAATCCTTTTCTTTAGCTAAAGGATTCTACCTAGGTTATTCAATTTAGAAAAGCGTTAAGATATTCAGGTTCGATTGAACATCATTATGAAATAATATTGAAGGAGGAAGAAGAAATTCATTGTACAATGATCAAACAATCATGGTCAAATTAAAAAAACAAGAGGAAAAAATTGTTAGCATAACGTCAATCTCATAGTCATTAATATGTACCGAATACATCCATGATACAATAAAACAAATTGGAATCCTCTAGGAGTGATTTGAATACCATCACTTGGAATGACTCTAGATATCACTAGCTATGGAAAAATCGCCACTGGAGACTCACTACTATAACTCTGGATAACTGAATTAGTTCACAATCAGTTAAATAACCAAGGTAGGTGAGAAAAGGTGGAAAAACTCATTAAAGCATGACAATGGGGCACTAGGATAACTCAATATCAAATAACTAATGCCAATTGGAGAATAACTCAACACAAACTACTATGAACTGATGGTGGGGTTCCCATGACTTTGCATGGGTCTCTAAATTATAGGGATTGGTATTTGGAGCTCTCAAACTCATGCAAACTGATGCATCGGGTGGTAGGTGGGACCCATATAACTTCCTTGTGTCACTAATGAAGTGGAAACATACTCCTAATCTACGAAAATGACATTTAGAATATGGTGGTCAAGGGAGGATTATAGTTAATCCTAACATAGGTATGATGCAATCCAAAGAATGTACAACTATCAAATTTGGGAGTCTAATTAGGTTTTTGTAGGTTGTATTTAAGTTGTAGTAATTCCTAACATCCATCTAGGAAAAAATTAGGGAATTTGTGTTGTGTTTGATTCTTAGTTTTTAAATTCCTGGCCAAACTAGTCAAAACTCAGTTAGTGTGCCTAAATTGCCATTCAGGTATGTTACATTTTACCCATTTGTCCTAATGTATTCCTCCGTTAAAACCATTCCACATCCCCATGGTTATTTTACAATGATTCATGCATTTTCTTCCAAGTGAGCCATGGTTTTATTCTCTATATAAAGGATTTATTGAGACCATCAGTTTTTTACCCTCTAATCCTTGTCTTAGTCCTAGTTTATGTAATATCGTTGTATCATCCCTCATAATGATTAATAAAGAATCCTGCATTGCTTTGTTTTCAGTGAGCATCCCTCTATCAACTTCAACACACTCATTCTAAAGGATAGGTCTAGAGGGATTCTATACATCAACCTCGTTTCCCTGATCTATGGGTTACCTTGGATGATCGAATATCATACCTGATTTCCCCTTGGTTTTATTGGTTTTCACAAGATTGAATCCAACACATTATCGCACTGTTTAGAGTCATACAACATGTTTGGTTTCTTATCCTATTATGGAAAAATTCTTTGGACATTCATGGCTCCCTCTAGCTCTTAAGTCTATTTTAGGAGCCATCCAATTTGCACATTCTTTTGATGTTCAAGTTCTATTAGAGATAGTGATATAGTTTCACTTAAAATTTCTTGGATGCGTTTGTCTCTCTTAAATTTACTCCACCACCTATGAGGAGTCTCTCATTCTATGACTATTTATATAGCTTAGGCCCATCCCATATTCAATAGGGATTTAGTTGTTTCAATTTGTCATCCTCTCAAATGCCATTGTTCCTTCTCATTTACTTAATATCATATGTGACTGTATCTTGGTTGTCGAGCTTGATCTTCCTTATTCAGAGATCTTATTGCTTAGTTGTGTTTGTACCCTATTTTTACTGTACACTTGTCCAAGCAAGGGGGAACCATCCCTCCTAGTTGTGGGGTTCAGGGGCCACTGAGCCCTTGATGGGGGTTCAAGGGAGAAGACATTGAAAGAAATTTTTTGGGTTTTTTGTTGGCCAACTATTTATATGCCCATGGTTTTGGGTATCCCATGGTAATTCCCCTTTAAAAGTAAGACATTGTAATACGGTTCTGTGTTGTATTATTGTGAAAAATGATCTATGTGATTGTGTGAGAGATACTATAAGAGAGTGAAGAGGGAGTCTAGAGAATGTGTTGCGAGTTCTATCCCTTCATTTTTCTAGATGGTATAATAAAAGCGATGGGAATTTATGTGTGTAAGTAGCTCATCTTATGTGAACCATGTTATATTAATGTCTCTGTTATATTATTTTTATATGTTTTATATTTGCATCATGTTATATAGGTATTTATCTATGATCATTTTTTCTAACAATATGGACCAAAACTATGTACTTGACTAGGACCCCTCCTTGCCCCTCATTCTAATGATATATTGTCTAGAGAACATAGTCATGTACTCCAATAAGACCCCATGAGTTCTTAATACCATGCTATATTTAGAGAACGTTATGAGAATAGGGATGCCCACCTTATTTATATGTGAAATTTTACACACCTTATCCCTTTTGATGGATGTTTCAAAATCTATCTGCATGTCCCCTTTAGAGGAGCAATACTTTATCTTCACCTACTCCTACATTTCACTAAGCGATTCATGTTCTTCCATGGATTGAAGATCGACAAAAACCTATGATTTGTTTTGTCTATACAATGTGATCCTAACCTTATACATCAAAGGTAATTGTAAAAAACCTAATTTTTCTCACTTACTTTGTCATGATTATAATCACCATTATACATCACATTCCAAAACATTATCCCCATTTCTATCATGTTCATAATAATGACCTCAATATTGTGAGAAAAAATTGAGCTAAACTCAAATTTTTAGCATAAAGGTTCATTGCATGTAATTTCCCTAAAAATCCATACATAGTCGTTGCACAAAAAATGTCAAAAATTATGAATTAGCCTCAAAGACAAAGAAAAAAAAAAGGTGGCTCATCAATATTGTTTTCCATAAATGAGTTGGAAACCAAATGGTGGGAAATTGTGAATTTATTTCGCTCCATCAAGATTCAAGTCCCCAATGAGACATTGGCCTATTGTGATAAAGGTTAGGAGGGAAGGCGTTAACTCTGAGTGGGATCCCCATATGGGTGTATTTCCAACACGTCACAACCCTTGCTAAGTTAAGATTTGTTGGTATATCTTGCTTCTAGGATGTTGGATATATTCTTGGTTTATACTCGCAGTTGTCAGATTTGAACTTGGGCCTTTCCTAGGTAATCCTAACAAATCATCAATTCCCATGGTAAAACAAATAGTGTTACCTTCAAAAAAATGTTTAGTTGATCAAAGTGGACATCACCAAATAATTATTCCTAAAAATATTCTTTGATATGGTAACTATCACTATCCCACTAATTCACCAATCAAAAGGGATTATTCACATTGCATCTTGTTTAAAGATACGTCCGCATCCTTTCCTATAGATAAATCCATCATGGTAATTCAATGAGATCACTCACCTCAAGTAATTTTATGCTACAAGACTACATACAAAGAGAGAAAGTTCTCTTTTTTCTATTGTTTCCATACTTGGAGTCCATACCACACCATTTGGATTGGAGTGGAGCACTATAGGAGAAGAAGAACCATCCCTAAGGTTGGTTATGGAGGTCTTCCCCTCTACAACCAATAACAAATTGTTGTATTTTTATCTCCATTCTTTTATTAACAAAAATTCATTCCTTGCTTTATTTTTATCCTAATTTTGTTTGTTATTCATTGTATAAAGTAGTGTTAAATGTTGTTGGGTCTTTTATCTTTTCAACATATCATTTTATCAGATACTCAAGTTATAAAACCTTTGAGTATGTCCCTTTTGATAGATGTTAGTGACAAAACACCAACACCAAGGGAAGATTCGTCTTCTTCCTTGTGTATTCTACTTATCCAGCTCACGCCACTATTGTTATCTCTCCTCAATACATGTGATTAATACTAGGGATTATTTTAGGGACGAATTTTAGCCCAGTGGGCTATTTTTCCATGTTTTTCTCCGAAAAAGGATTCGCCATTTTGCATTTTTTGAAGCCCTGTTTTGCCCAATTTTGATGGGGTAAAAAATTTTCACCCTTAAAATCACTAAATTATCATATAAATGATATAAAATTTTTGGAAATTAAAATATTTTTTGCAAAATATCGCCAATCATTTTATAGTTGGCATTTTAAGAATTGGTAATATTCACCAACATTTATACACTTTTAAATAAGTATGGTTCCTTAAAACCATCCCTGCTTAATACTACCAAGGACATATTTTTAATGGTTTAAAATATTGTTCCTAATAGTGTAGATGTTCAGGAAGATTATCACTCTCCCAAGTGTTAATATATCTTTTGAGAGCATGGATCTATATTTGACATCTCCAGCCCCACACCACTAGCATTTCCCTTCTACACAATGTTACTAGCTGCGTCAAAGAGGCACTTTCTATAGTTCAGTAGGAGAGAGATGTGTAACTCCTTCTGTGCTCATACTACCAGACATGCGTCATTTATAAAAAATAAGAAAATATTATTAAAAAAACATATCATCTCAAATTAAATTTAAATTATTTAGAACTATACATATATATAACTACACAGATTACATAAATTAAAAAACAGTTTGCATGTTAAGAGATTGATCCCTCTTGATCCTTATAAATCCCCTTTTAAGATGAATCTATGCTGATATTTACCTCCACTTTATAGATATCTAATACTACTAAGAATGCATTTCTAAGTTGAAATATTCTTGCTAAGGGTGTAGACATTTAATAAGGGTGTTGACATTTAGAAGTATTATTACTCTCCTAAATTGATCCTCTCTATGTTAGGAAAGATGCTACTATCGATGTTTGGTAAAGGTATATTTGTTTAAGTGTGAGAAGGTAATGTAGGACCACCTTGTGCACTTTCCCTAACTCAATGGGTGAGCTTACGACGCATTATCTTTTGTTATTGATTTTCCTGTTTTATAATCATATAAAATTGATGAAAACTTGCCAAGTTCCAAGATACCAGGTTGGCATTTTTATTGAGAAGTTTAAGTATCAATACAATTGTTGAGCTTATGAAAAATGGTCAGTGTTACTATCTTGAAGGCACAGAATTATTTATAGATAGGAAATTGATTTGTTCCAACAATTTCTCATTTTAGTCAGTTATATTATAATGGCAAATGAGTATGATCTGTTATAATGCAAAATTATTAATTTTTTTTAACAGTTATTGCTATTAGGCTGGTCTATATTAGAAAAAAAATTCCTTCCACAACTGCATTTTAACTTGCTGTCATTTATGATTTTGTCTATGTTTTTTTATTTGAATTTAGCAATATAAAATCTTAAAATTTTTAAATATAGTTATATTATTCATTCAAAATTAACAAAATTCAAAAAACAATCTTCAACCATGCGAAAAGAAAAAACTCTGTTCATGCCTTTAATAATCCCAGGTTAGTGCAAAAAATAAATAATATCATTTTTACTCCTTCCAGCATGTTACGGCTGACACGGAGAGAAAAATAAATAATATAATTTTGCGCTATGTAAATTCTGGACATATACTTTATATTGTAAATATCTTTTGAGTTTCTGTTTGTTGCTTGTGGTATTTTACTACTTTTCAGTGAAGTTTATTAGATTCTGGATACTTGTATTTTTTCATTAATCAATAAAATTATGAGATATTTAAATAAGCGAAACATGTTTTATATAATTTATCAATTAAATTTTAATTTTATAATTTACATTGAGAAACAAAATACATTTTATAATCCATTCAAAATCCATCTTACGTGACACTCTTTGAAGTTGAAATAAATTTACCCCTTGGAAGCAGAAAACGGTTATAGCTGCAGGAAGAGTAAAAATCTGGAAATACTCGCAACAAAATCCATAAAATATTGCCCATCAAAATTAGGCAAAGTTCGTGCACATCATGAAATTTGATAATCGAAAAATACAGAAAAATTTACAACAAGATTTTTTCTTATAAATACAGTATCTCGATAAGCTATTCTCGGAATACCTTACGAAAGTAAAATCGATTCTCCGTCTTCTGACTCCTGAAAAATATCTACGACGATCAGAATTGGGATACTTCCGATCGCCTCTTCATACAGTTGCAGCTTCCACAGCGTTTGTTGGCTTGGCGATATGTGTTGGTTTCTCATCACCGGCCATAATCACAATAAATTTCTCCTCTGTCTCATCTGGAAAATGCGAGTTTTTCAGAATCATCATATTTTTGTCACCGGATTCATTATTTGAATTCCCAGTATTACTTTCTTCCGGATCGTAGTGGGTAGACTTTCTCCAGTAGGAACAGACAAGAAGGATTAAAGCACACCCTACTAGAAGAACCATGGCACCCAGTCCCCCCAACATGTATGGAGTAGGAGATTTCGGTGCCGAAACATTGCCTGTATTGCTATAAGGCGACCCAATATTTGTCATAATCAGGAACTTCCCTTAGAGGCCAGAATCGAACTAATGGATGAATCGGTGAAATGTAATGTGCTTATAGCTAATGCAAGGTGAATATAACAGTACAGGTCTGACAAAAAAAGAAGACAGGGAATATAACAAAGAAACACAGCCGAGTGGAGGAGATTGGTCTACAGCTTTCTTTTTTTCTTCTGCCCCATGACTTTGGGCAGTCCATTTCGGAGAAAAGGAATTGTTCTTATCCAGCACAGGTGATGGTAACATATCACAGTTGGTAGGCCAACAACTACAACATTACGAAGCGCTGTGGCAATTTTCTCTCTTCTTGTTGGAATCTTGTCCATTCATCTCTTATTGCGATAGAGCAGTGCAGTCTATTCATGTCAGATGGATTAATTCGTCATTTCCTTTCATATTGGGATAGGGCAGAGCTGTACCAACTTTGTCCGCTTGATTCAAATTTGCTTTTATTGTGATAAAGTAGAGCAGTAATTGAGATAAAGTAGAGCAGTATGCAATTATTTTCTGATTTTGATTTTGACCTTTTCATGTTAGAATTGTCGGACCCTATTCAGCAAGCAAACTTTTGCCTTTCGTTTTTTTTTCTTTTTATTGAAATTTACTTTGTTTTTTTTTAATGACAATTGGATGATTTAAGTAATCCAAAACTCAATAGTTACTTTTTCCATTTAAATTTAGAATAAGATAAAACAAAACAAATTCCATTTAAATTTGGAAGAAGGTATTTAATGATAATGGGATGATTTAAGTAATCCAAAACATAATAGTTACTTTTTCCATTTAAATTTAGAACAAGGTAAAACAAAACAAATTCCATTTAAATTTCAAAGAAGGTAAAACAAAACAAAAGTCCAGTAGACCTAAAAACATAAATACCATGAGTAATTCCCTTTTAAAAGTAAGATATGGAAATTAGTTGCTTAAAAGTGGTTCTTAAAAAAAGTTGATAACTATAAAAACATGTCCGTAAAAAAAGGTTGATAGCTAGAGCTAGCTTCATCATTTTTTAGAGATAGTTGGTTGTTAAACAAAAACTAAAACAGTAAATTAATTGTGGAATAAACATTAAATTGATTATTATAAATATAAACAAATACTATTAAATAATAATAAAAAACCATTATTACTATCTATTTTTTTAACCACCACTTAAGTAAAGCTTATTTAATAATCTTAATCAAGATGTATTTAAGCATAACAATATAAAACTAGGATGAAATAAATCTTAGTTATACAGTTGTTATACTTGCTTTAATATTGTTTATCAACTTCATAAAACCCATATTATAATATAATATATATAATTAAGTTTCACTATATAAAAAAATAATATTTAAACTAAAACATAACATCTCATCATTAAAAATATATTTTTCATTTTAAATAAAATTTTCTTCTCTTAAAAAAAACTATTGGAAGAATTTCAATCTAATTTCGAAAAAATATGCCCTTCCCCCTCGAAATCCAAATCTTCCAATATTTTTATAAAATTCCAAATCTTCCAATATATAATATTATTAGTGAAATTTCTATTACTCCCCAAACTTTCACAACTCTAGCACTCGGCAGTCTACTGTGCGCGACTGTCAAAAGCTGATTGTGTACCACAAAGTAACCCTTATCGATAAGAGATAGTGATACACGAATCACGATGACAGTGGGTATCATGGTTCCACTGCAAGTGTTTTAAAGTTCGGGCGGAAAGGCACACTTGAAGTGACATTGTGGGATCAGCGACTGTGCCATTTGAATTTATTCCACCAAAGTTGTGCGTGTTGACGCGAAGCGCAGCAACTGAAAAAGACCGAAGTAAAATACAAGTGCCTTCAGGTACCAGCTAATGGTCAAACGCTAATGCATATAATTACCCTTTTCTTGTTGGATAGTGGAACGCTTTGACCGTTATCCCAACGACAAGATGTACTTACGGAGGTTTGTCCTTGGTTTCCATACAAAGTTGTAATAATTAAGCTTATGAAAAGAAATAACACCCACATTTAATGTTTATGTTAATTTTTTAATTTTTGTTTATTTGTTCATAACTGAATAATAATCATTATAATGATAGGTATTTTTATTTGACATTTTGTGGTGGAGAAGTATTTATGTTTTTGCACCAGTATGAGACAAGTGTCTTATCAAGATTGATTTTATGACAATGGTTACAAATTCAAAATAAAAAATTATTAAATTATATATAAAATAATTGATTCATGAATAACTAGTAGGTAATTGATGCATGAATAACTAGTAGCTCATGCATGGATAACTCCTAGCTGATGCTAACTAACAATTTTTGAAATATAACTCATTTGACTAAAATAAGGAGACAACAAGTAATGACAACTTATTAGTGGCAGTTAGCTTGGATATCTTGATTCATCGTATATCTTCAGCCATTATGGGGATCTTGATCTATTGTACATCTTCATCCACTTTGGAGATTCTGATCTATTGTATATTGTACGTGGCCATGACCACACATGTCACATTTTGTATATCATGCCTATTCAAGGCCATTGTACTCTTATGTATCTGGGACTGTTCCATGTATTGGTCATCACATGCAAAGATTTATCATTGTATTGTATTGATGGATGGCTGCTTCTTCCACCTGGGTCTTCATTACTCCACTTTTGGGATGGATTTTATAATGTATTTCGACCTTCATTTTACCGCTTTGACGTCACACATTAAGGGGAATCTGTTAGAGATGATTTTACCACACATGATTGATCACATATTTATAGCCTTCCATGTCCCTCTACAGACTCTTTAGACCCCATGGACTTATATTATCTTTTGATGTTCCAATATCATCCCTTAAAAACCTCTATTTATTGTTGTACACGAATTTTAAACCTATACTCGCATGTATAGGTGACTTTTAGCCTCAAACCTGTGTACATCGGGATGTGTGCATAAATCCAAATAGTTTTGGATTTTTCCTCATGTGAGTCCGAACCACTTAACTCTTGGCCTTTCAAATTCCCTGAGAATGCTTGGATTCGACGCTCCATTACCATTTTGGAGTGCTATATAAGGAACCCCTTGGATACATTGAAGAGGAGGAATTGAAGAGCAAAGAAACTATAGTCCATTGTTGCCTCAGTTTGCTTGTACTTGATTTTGCATCCATTTGTCCCTTTGGAGCACTTTGTGTTCTTCCCAAGATTTCCTTTGTATTGTGAGATTGCTATTGAGAGATGGAGGATTGAGGTGGTGAAGGCCCAGGTGGAGGACTCGGTTTCTGTGGTTCATAGATGTACCGACACAGGTTGTCACTATTGTAATATTTGATTTTATTAATTGAAATATCTTTTCATGTCCAATTAATGTGCAATTGAATGAGTATTGAATCCATGGATATGTTTAACTTCTTATACATTGATTAATATATATTCTAGAGTAGGACTAACACATTATTATATAGCATGCTTGTTTCGTTTGTTGTTGTTGAGAGCGAATTGCTAAAGCAAGCGTGAATTGGAAAATCTCAACGGGGATCTACTTCATTCGTCCAGAACAAGGTATGATTCGATATCCCTTAGTGTTAGATGTTTGGTTTCTCTTGCATATTGGGAAAGATTGGTTTCTGTTGTCTAGCTGTCTGTTGTGGTACACCCCAAGCCATAGGGAGTTTCTCTCTGTAACATTGGCCAAGTATGTACAATTTCATGAATCAGTGCTATTTTAGGAATTTTTTGCATCATTTTGCTAACTTCGGCACTAAACTCAACATAATTTGCACTGAGTGTTGTGTCAAGTTTAGTTCCATTTTTATGTCTTGTTTAGCACCATATTTAGTGCCTAGTTTTTTACCAAAATTAGTGTTGAGTTTTGTGCCAAATTTTATGTGAGTTGTTGCATCTAGTTTTGTGCCTAGGTTTTGTGTCTACTTTTGTTGTGCCTCTTTTGTTCCCACATTTGTGTCGTATCTTGCATCATGTTTGGAATCCATAGTTTCATAATTTCTTGCATCTATGGTTACATCCACTTTTGCATCCACTTTTTTTGCAGCCCAATTTGCACCCATTTTTGCACCTACTTTAACTTTTGCACCCACATTTGCTGCCACTTTTGCATCTACAATTGCATTATTTTTTGCATCGACTATATCATTCACTTTTTCTTTGAGTTTCACACTAGGTGTTGCATCTATATTTTCATCTACTTTTGGTGCATCCACTTTTACATCGACAACTGTGTATGTTACACTGTATCCGAGTGTAGTGGAGAATCTGTATCCGGATAATAATGTATAGATATATAATAATTGAATGTATGATAAAATACAATGGATATGACCACCTTAAATATGTCTTGGCCATCAAATATTGAAGATACATTTCTCTTCATAACTACATTTAATAATAAATTACTATTACTAATAGTTATAACCTATTTATTTACTATTTTATTGTTGTAACATTGCCTTTCCCATAGGAAATCTGTCTTCAAAGCTTATATTATTGTTGTTATATTTTCATTCTCATTTTGTGTTGAAACAACGTCATTACTTCCTTTATGTATTTTGTTTTAGAACTTATATTAGGTATGTTATTTGTCTTTATGCAATAGTTTGTCAATTTTCCTTCACTTGTAACTTGAATTTGTACTCCATTCCATTTATTATTGTTGTCCCATTTTCCATGTACATGAATATGAGGAATATTTTGTGACTGACCATATCAAGCTTTGTTTTAGAAATCGCTTGTCCCATGATACATAGGATGTCATAATGTAATGTTTCCATTTTATTATCCTTATTAGTTAACTTTAGGAGTGACATCTCCTGAGGCTTCTCACACGTGAAATCACCAGAAAGTGTTACATTTAGGTTTCTTTGGGGTGGTAAAACCATTAAGGTAGAAGATGAATCTAAAATACATGATTTATTTTAATTGAATTCCTTGGAATTCTAAAGGATCCATTTTTTTTCATTGTATTGATGATCATTAATATTATTAACAACGCTGGCTTGACTCTTATTCATTAATATTACTAACAGTGTCCACTTTTGCTTCCCTTTTTGGATATTGTTTTGCATCCATATTTGCATCATGTTTTTCATCCACTTTGTTTGCACCACATTTTCTACCCACTTCTGCACTTACTTTTTCACCCACTTTTGCTTCCACTTTTGCATCCTCTTTTGCGTCTAGGTTTTCGTCCACTTTTGCAACTAGTTTTACGTCTAGTTTTGTGCCTAGATATTGAAGAGGACAATGAGGATAATGATGGTGATATTATGAATGAAGATTATGATCATGATAATGTTTCCTATGATGATGAAAATGATGATCATGATGATCATGATCATGATATTAACATTGACAATGTTGATGTTGACAGTGGTGATGATGGAAATGAAATGAATGATGATGATGGTAATGATGACAATAATGATGTAATTAATGATAATGATGATGATGATGACAATAATGATGACAATGACAATGATGATGATGATGATGATGATGATGATGATGATGACAACGAGGATGATGATGTTGACATTGGCAATGATGATTATGATCGTTTACCAAAATAGAGTTTTTGTTTCTCATTCATAAATCGTATGTGTTCTCCATGACCCTTTTCCACTAATCACAATGATGATCATGATGATGACAGTGACGTGATTATATGACAATGATGACAACAATGAATGTTAAAATGATAATCATAATGAAGGAAATGCTGATGAAAATTATCACTATGTTGATGATGATGATCATCATCATCATCATAATCATAATGACATAACTGATTCAGTTGATCATCATCATTGGTCATCATTGGCATTGTCATTAATGATGATGACAATGACAATGGCATGGATAAGAATGAGGATGATTATGATGACAACAATGATGATGATGACAATGATCATGGTGACAAAGTCAAAGAGTATTATGGCGATGTGATTAAATGGAGATGACGATGATGAAGATGAGGATGAAGATGAATATGAAAATGGAGGCGATGATGATGACAACGATGATAGTGATGAAAATGACAATGATGAGATTGATGATAATGATCACAATTACGAGAATGGAAACTATGATAGTGATGAAACTAATGGCAATGAAGGTGATGATGATGTGAATGATGATTACAATGTCGACAAAGATGAAAATAATGACGATGATGTGATTATACTATGATGGCGATGACAATAATGATGATGATTAGGATGATGATGTTGATGACGATGACGATGATGATAATGATTATGACAATGAAATGAATGTTGATGTCGTTGATGATGATGATGATGACAATGACAATGATGATGATGATGATGGTGATGACAATAGAGACGACGACGATGATGATGAAAATGATGTTAATAGCATTGATGATGAAGTGATTATATAATAATCACAATGATGATAATGACAATGATAATGATGATGATGACAACGACGAGGATGAAGATGATGACAATGACGATGACAATGGAAATTATGATGGTTATGAAAATGATGATGAAACTAAGAATGAGGGCATGAGGTGGCAGGGGGGATCCAATTTATTAGGAAAGGTTATATACTTATGGGGATCATAGACCATGTTTGGGTTTTTAGGCTACCAAACATGGCTCGTGTAGAAAATATTTGGCATATCAAGAATATATGGTTTCAATTCCGAGGTTCACTACACTGATGCTTGTTCTCATTCCCCAATTCATGTTCTCGAGTAAAATATAGATCCTTACACTATAATTTGTTTCCTTAGGACTCATTGGCCATGCACAAGGACCCATGCTATCACGCATTCCCTATATAGGGAAAGTATTACCTAAAAGTGGGACATGGTTACCATTTAAAGCATGAATGACTTGTAACCATGAGAGAACATTATAATCCTGGAGGTTGTAGAGAAATTTGTTTTTTT
>LPNX010879391.1:245965-262831 GCA_001517045.1 Pseudotsuga menziesii | reverse complement strand
TATAAAAAATGTAGGTATATTGTGTTGTAAAATTCTAATGACAAAACTATAATAGAATTGAAGATAGAGATGTCAATTTTGGATTTTGTGCAACTTCATAATATATTATTATTGTCCTCCTTCGGGATTTGATCTTATTGTAATCATTCATCTAAACCCTAGAAAGAACAATGTAATCTTTGGTGTGAAAAGACATAAATAAAAGAATAAATAAAAATAATAAAATATAAAATTATTATTGTACCCTCAAGTGATATCGGCTCCAATTAATTTCTGAGTGGGAAAACAATATAACTAGGAGGCGCCCCTCCTCATTATTACACACAATAATAGCACACCAGCACAAGAGAGGTACGCAATTTCTGGCAGAGGCACAGCTACAAAACAACTCATATGAAGTGGTTTTCAGGGTTTCATATTTGGAAGGCATTTCCTTATTTTTATTTTCTTTCTTCATTGTAATTTGATCTCAAAATTATCATCTCTAGATGAAGGTTGTTGGGTTTTTCCCAAGTGGTTTCCCCAGGTGAAAAATAGTTATGTTATTGTTCTGTGCTTTGTCTATCTTCTAGTGATCCTATTTATAAATGCGATTAAGATATACTGCTATAGTTTTAAAAAAAATCTAACATGGTATCAGAGCAGTACTAGAAGAAGCCATTGTCGAAACTTTGTCGGCAGCCTGTCGAAACTAGGTTTCATCTTTCAAGGTATTCCCCCAACATTTTGGCAGAAAGAGAGCCTTGGGAATCTTTCTCTAAGGAGGTTTCATATTTTGGTGAAGACAAAATTTAATTTTGAGAAGTTTCAATTTTTTACCTAATTTGACAGCTGCATCAGAAATTAGGGTTTCCAATTTTGACCTAGTTTCTCTAGAGTTTTGGCTTGAATATACCTCTACCCAACTTGCCTCCCTAGGGCCGATTTACCTGTGGATTCAATTTTCCAAAACTCCAAATTTTGCTTTTGAACTAGCCTTTGCTGGGTTCTCAAATCCATATCTGCAGTCAAGATGATCAGCATGAAGGTTTAAGATCATTTGGAAGGGGCTTCCAAATTCATCCCATGGAATTCTAAAGTTCTTCTCCTACTAGAATAAAATGACCTATTACAGTGTGTAAATGAAAAGGTCCCAGAACCAGAAGCAATAGAAGAAAAGCCTCGTTAGAGAAAGGATGATGCCAAAGCAAGGAGGATTTTAGTGGACTTAGTTAGAGATCACTTGGTTCCTCAGATATCGAAGAAGAGGACGACGAGGAAGATGTTCAAAAATCTAAAGAAGCTATTTTAACACAGTAGCATCAATGTGGCTCTCACATTGAGGAATCAACTGTCGAATATTAAGATGACAAAGTCCGAGAACATTGCCTCATATTTCATGAGGATCATCGAGCTCTGGGACAAGCTAAATTCCAGTCAAGACAATACTGAAGAAAAGGATCTGGTCATGACCACCCTAAATGATCTTCCACCATATTGGGAATCCTTTATCCAAACTATAAGTGGTCAAACCAAGTTGCCCAAATTTCATAAACTATGGGCATAATTCACTCAGGAAGAAACCAAAATTGCGGCATGCCAAAGACTTCATGGCACTCAACCTGAGGAAAATCAAGCGTTCGTATCCCATAGCAAGAAAGGAAAGGGAAGGGGAAGGAATTTGTACATACACAAGTATGAAGATAAGAGATCAAGTCCTCCGCCGTATTAGAAGAAACATTAGAAGGATATATCTCATATCCAATGCTGTAGATGTAATAAATACAACCATTATGCCAGAATCCGTCGAAGTTCAATCAAAAGGAAGCATGAAGTTGCATCTGCTGATGTAAAAGAAGAACTCCTCACAAGGAGCCAAGGAATGATGATTGTTCAAAATTATTCTTCTAATAAATGATATGAAGATCCAAATTGTGATGATCGTCAAGAAAGCATATGAAGATCAATGGACTCTGACAATGGGAGCCCACCCACACAACTACAAAAGATAAGTATTTTATTTTATATTATCTAGTAGATTAGATATGGTTGTTTTTTAATATGTTCTACACAAATCTACATTTCTAAAATTTGGTAGTTAACAAGTAGGATCATCTAGTATTTGTTAGACACATGATTGTTTAAATAGTCTGTTATGCTGCACAACCCATCAAGGATGACAAATACTTTATAACATACGTGGAGTAATACACACTCTTAATGGTATGCTATAATGGAGACCATAAGAATTCAGATAATGGCCTTATGTGTGTTGTGTCGAAGCATTGACTAAAAGGTTTCATTCAGTATTTTGTTAATACATTTATTATGAAACATTGTTTACCATCTGACGGGATTTGACTTGTAGGGAATGCCATGATATACAAGGACAAGTGATCCCATTGATATATGGATGGGACAGAACCAAAAAGCCTCTAGAAGCATGTATTGTGACTCTCACACCTAGAATACTCTCATGCAGAGATTTGGTGATCAAAAGCATAAAGCTTCTATGAATTTCGGTTTAAATGATGCTTCAACAAGATTAACTCAATTGACGTATCAGAGACAGAGGGAGCTATACCTCAAAGAAAATGATTATATTCTATTACATATGATAGAAGCCTGATGACAGATGACATTGATGTCGTGACTCGAAAAATACAATTGAAGGATCCTTGATGAACCTGGTTGTCACCAAGATGGACAATTACTTTCTACTCTACATTCATTTTCTCAAGTTAGAACCTTCAAGAAATAAGGGAAAATTTGTGGCATATTCCAAGTAGTCAAAGGAAGAAAGAATATACATCCCAGGATCGAGGAAAATCAAATTCATTCGGGATGTAACCTTTGAAGAAGAAATGGCTATCTGAAAAAGAAGAGGATCCGATATGGAGATCAATGACGATGAAGAGATGAGATCATATTCCGTACAAACATTAAGAGGGAGTCTCAATAAATTAATAAGTTGATCAATTCCATTCATCCAGTTGAGCAAGATGATGCTCCCACAGATATGGAAATAAGTAGAAAAAGACCCAGATGGACACGCTAGATTTTGCAAAATGCATAGGAGCATGAAGTTCCACATGGAGAAGATGGGAGGCCAAATTTGTTTCCAGAGGGCTCTCTGAGAAAGAGGGATTCAATTATTATGAGACATTTTCTCTTATGGCTCGATATACTTCCATCAAATCAATTATTTATATTTCATCTATGGGATGGAAGTTGTATCAGATGGATGCCAAGAAAACATTTCTAAATGATATTGTTGACACATTAATTCTTGGGATTAGAGGTATCATAAAGAAGAAGAATATTTTCTCAGGTCAAGGAAATTACACCATGGATATGCTGAAGAGATTCAGAATGTTGGACTACAATTCCATAGCTACTCTAATAGATACAAATTTGAGGAACCTTAGAGATTTTGCTTCAGATTCGGAATTAATTGATCCCACTATGTATCGCCAATTGATTGGGTCCTTGATGTATCTGATGAACATCGGATCAGACATTTATTTTGCTGTGAATTCTCTCATTCAGTTCATGTGCGGACCAAGGCAGATTCACTAGATTGCTGCAAAAAATGTATTTAGATACTTACGTGGAAATCTGGGATATGATATACAATATGAATCAGATTGTGAATTAAGATTGTAAGGTTTCATAGACTCATATTGTTTCGAATGCACTATAGTTAGGAAGAGAATTTCAGGATGTTGTTTCAGTTTGAGTTTTGGAGTAATTTCCTAGTACAATAGGAAGCAGAACTCAATATACCTTTGTACTGCAGAGGCCGAGTATATGAATGCTAGTTCAACAGCCAGAGAAGTAGTTTGGATTCATAAACATCTTGCATGATTGTTGGCCATATTCCATATCTAACCATGATTCATTGTGATAACTAGAGTTGTGTGTAGATGTCAGTGAATCCTATATTTCATGACAAGTTGAAGCACACAGAGATTTAGCATCACTTCATACATGATATGGTTCAGAAAGGTGCGATTGAGATCCAATATATTTCGACAGATGATAAGACTACAGTTGTTCACACCAAGCCTTCTTCCCAGAATGAAGCTTGAATACTTTCATGGAAGACTTGGAGTATAAGAGAACATACCCCTCCTTGCGAGGGAGAGATGACTGAGAGACATTTACCATAATTTCTCCCAGGTACCTCTACTCGTACAGGTTCTCAGCCAGGTATCATAGAAATCCCATCGGAAGATGAGACAGACGGGTAATAGATGGTCAGGTTCACCTAGGTACCTCTACTTATCCAGCTTCTCTGCTAGGTATTGGAGAAATCCCATCGACAAATGAGACGGATAGGTAGTAGATGGTCAGGTTCTCCTAGGTACCTCTGCGTGTCCACATTCTAATCCAAGTATGGGAGAAATCCCATTAACATATGAGATGGATAGGTAGTAGACGATCGGGTTCAAACAGGTGCCTCTGCTCATCCAAGTGCTTAGCCAGGCATGGGAGAAATCCCATTGTTAGATGAGTCGGACAAGTAGTAGATGGTTGTGTGATTGCATGGTACCTCTACTCATTAAGGTTCTCAACCAGGTATGGGAGTACCCCATTGGCAGAAGAGACGAATAGGTAGTAGATGGTCATGCACGTGTTCTCATCCAGGATGTCTATCCAGGTATGGAATTATTCCATCAGTAGTAGAGATGGATAGGTAGCAAAATATTGTCTCTCAGACATCCATATAGAACAAATTTATAAAGACAACCTTCAATACGTTTAGAGATGATGGAGACATTATATATGTACAGATGAAACCCAGATGATGACGATGCTGATGAAGACTGAAGAATACCTTCCTTGTTGAGAGGGAGTGTTGGAGTTTGTGCAACATCATAATCTATTCTTATTTTCCTCCTTGAGGAGTTGAACTTGATGCAATCATTCATTTAAACCCTAGAAAGAACAATGTAATCCTTGGAGTGAAAAGCCACCAATAAAAGAATAAGTAAAAATAATAAAATATAAAATTATTATTGCACCCCCAAGTGAAGTCGATCCCAGTAAATTTCTAGGTGGGAAAATCGTATAAATAGGAGGCACCCCTCCTCAGTTTTATACACAACAACAATGCATCAACACAAGAGAACTGTACTGTTTTAGGAAGAGGTGCAGCTACACAACAACTCAGAAGAAGACTGCTTTTCAGGGTTTCATATTTGGAAGGCATTTCCTTATTTTTCTTTTCTTTCTTCATTGTACTTTGATCTCAGAATTATCATCTCTAGACGCAGTTTGCTAGGTTTTTCCCAATTGGGTTTCCCAGGTGAAAAATACTTCTGTTATTGTTATGTGCTTTGTCTATCTTTGAGTGATCCTATTGGTCAATGCAATTAAGATATACTGCTATAATTTTTAAATAAAGTCTAACATTTAAGAACGATGAAGATGGAGACGACAATGCCGATGAATATGACTGTGATAATGATGACGAAGATGAAGACAATGATGATGACATTGTTAATGATGTGATTATATATTGATGGAAACAATTGCAAAACTAGGCACATTATACTGGTATGGCACTAAAATGGATGCAAATTGCATACACTTTATCACCCAAAATCAATTACATTTAAAGTATGCTTATGCTACGTTGTATAGGCAGAAATATAGGCACATTATATTAGGATGTCGCTAAAGTGGACACAAACGTCATCCAAAAGAAATCCTCCATCACAAATTTGAGATATTCCAAAAAAAATTCAATTATGGGGGGATTAGTTGCTTTTAACCCTCAAATTTATTATCAAATTTTAACTCATGTTATGCATATTTATGTCAGTATTTATCATAATTTATCATCATGTGGTTCATAAAGTCATATTTGATCTTCATTAAAATCCATTTTGTTCTTTTAGGAATTTTTTCCACATAACTTGGCATCACCTTTATATTAATAGATACACTACCTCATAATCGCTATAAATTCATAGTCATATTTATCTCTAGGAGATCAATAATAAAGATGAGGAAAGAACCTCGATACATATTAGAACATGACAAAGGATTTCAAATTCTTAGCATGAGTTGAAATATTCATTAAAATGAGATCAATCCTTATGTTCCTCACACCTAATTTTCTTAAGAGACATGACACAATAATGTAAGGAATAACATAATATCTTATAACCTAGGTAAAATCCCCAAATGAACACTTGAGTTTTTCCTTGATGTATATTGTCAAATAATCACCTTCCTTGAGAACGTTAGTCTCCTCACATGTTCATCAACATAATTTCTTTACAAATCCATCGACATAATCATCATTTCCCATGCCATATAATTCAACATCATTTTCACAAACATATTTGGTCATGAATATTTTAACAAGAGCCAAACACTTGTCCATCATATGCTTCCAAAAAACCTCTAGGATTTAGTGATGGATGAATATAAACTAAATGAGAAAGATTAATGTATGAGTTATAGTGATAGATTTATGGAAACCAAATGAGAAAGGGTATGGGATCGAAAGGATGTTCCACGTCCTCTTTATGCTCAATCATTTTAAAAATCTATTTAAACTATCCATTTCTTACATGGAAAAACTATTCTTAGCCTCACCAAAAAAATATATTCCTTACTTGGAAACACTCTTCTTATATTCTTGAAAACAAAAAACAAAAGTAAAGTTGATTATACTAAAATTAACCAATATATAAACCCCATACAAACATAATTACATTATTTAAAGCAGTCATTTCTATCTCTTTAAAACCAATACCAATATTAAACCCCACAAAAATAAAAGGACTCTTTAAAATAGATCCATTGGAAATGTGACAAAATGTCTTTTATCTCCTTTTTTTTAGTTTTTTCCTAGAAATAATATTTTCAACTGTGTTTTAACTTTTGACATTTTTTTTGTTTGGAATTAATATTTTCAAGTTTCCAAAATGTCATAAAATCCGTTTCAAAAATTTCATAGGCAATCATCTAATTCTAAAATATGATATCGTTAAGTTTTGGGTGATTTTATCCAATTTACAGCTTCCAAACTCAGGGTTACACCACTCATCAACAAAATATTGGGCAAGTCAGATGAAGTCACTGTGCTTGATAACACCTAAATATAGCAGTTTCTGTAATTCCTAGATTCGGTCTTCCCTTTAGATTATTATAAGTAGGAAGCAAGAATGCCCTTGATTACAAATGGTATCGATTAGGCCTTTGGGGCTAAGTTCTCCTGCAATAAACCATCTACGCTCAATATATCGTGTAATGAGAGATCCCTGAGTTTATCATCTTCAAGTAAGAGGGTAATGAAGTGTAATAAGGGTTGAGAGCATTGGGCACTTATTCTAAGAAATACTGCTTATTCTTTAAATATAAATTGTGTTTTTATTTTTATTTGATAACAGCTGTTTGTGGACATGTCTATTAAAATTTTCATGCATTTTTTTATAGTTTGTTGGGTTAAGGAAGTTTATTCCCCCAGCATGAGCAGGACCTGCATTGGAAGATTAGATCCTCCAAGAATCCTTGGAGCCGAGAAAATAGGGACTCACAGGCCGGATAGATTAGCTATTTAAGAGTCAAGTATTTCTTTGAATCGCCGGGAAAGTAAAAAAGTGGGGGTTAATCCGGATTTATAAATAAATATACCCCAACTGCTATTTCAAGAGTTGTTGTTTTCGGGGAGAATATGCATGTGAAAATAAAAAATAAATAATAAAAGAGCGGGTGGGAGAGGAATCCTGGTTACAAAAAAATCCAAATGATCTATAAACTTACTAGTATATCCTACATATAAAATAGGCTCTGCACCTTTGAAGAACATGCAAAGAGGGCCTTTACACGTTCGCTTTACATGATCTAACCCTTTGATTAGTATGAATCATTGATGAACTATGCACCATATTGAGGTTACGCATAAGATAATATGAGTAACTATGATTGAATTGTATGTCATACTAACATAATACATAGGTAAAAGTTACTATGATATCACTATGTTAACTCTACGTAAGTACTCTTCTTTAACCCTGGACATGTGCACATCCAGCACATCACTAGACACCGACCAACCTAACCCCATGTTATATATTGGAGTTGGGTGGGAACGACCTTTCATATATACTTATATATATTTATATGCATGACCCCTACACCCATATATAGAAGAAGATCTTGCATGACCCCTACACCCATATATAGAAGAAGATCTTGCAGGAGGATCCATGGATAACCAATAGAGAGAGGATCGAGATAGGAAGGCCTAGTTATTAAATGGTTAGGGAAAAATTTCTATCGAACAACTGCTCACTTAAAATAGTATCATGCTGAGATTTGATCTATTGATACTTAGTTGGTTTGCATATTCTTCAAGGAGAACAAAAAGTGCATTTAAAATTTCAATAATTTATCTTGTGCAATGAAAAGTGTTGAGATAAATAAACAAATGAAGGAAATGTTGGTACATGTTTAACTATAATCTCATTGAAACAAAAAGCTACATAATTATACACAACTAAAGCACACTATGTCATGATACAATAATCCAAGTTTTAGAGTCTAGATTCGAATGAGCGAACAATATGAGCAAAAGTACTCATATCTAGATTAACAATTTATTTCACATTCCTACAACAAATGGGTGGATCGATGTAGTCAATCAGAAAACAAATGTTCCTCAATCCAAATATGACTCACACAAGTGGTTGCATCCTCTGATAAATTTTTTGATAAACAACCCGTTGGATGTATTCATTTGCCACTCACATATCTGAATGCAAGTGTGGGATATAATCAAGCCTTAGATACTACACTTAGATGGTAAAGAAAGAGACTTTTCCCACTCAGTTTTAAATACAAGAGTAGGCAAAGTGCACATGATATTACAATCCAGATACAACTTGCATTGCCATCGATGTTCACTCGGTGACATCTCACTTGTTCAAAACAATTCATTCACGCACTATGATGCATGTACCACAACACCTTTAGATGAACCCAATAATTTAAATGAAATATCAACTTACTCAAGTAAGGCATTTGGATCTCGACTACTTTGGTTTCTTGATTACATTAAAGTACATTTTGCAGTTGTATGCCCATACATGGTGTAGAGCAATGATGTAGCCAGTGAGGCAGTGAGAGCACCAATTCCCAATCATGAAGGTCGGTTAGGATATGGGATTGAGCAATAAGGTTTTGTATTCCCTCTTCAAACCCCTCCTTTTCATCTTGTAAAAAAATCTCTTTTCCATCGCACATTTCCTTTTCAGCAATACCCATGAATAAAAGTATTGAAAGTAACAATGTTGAGACTAGTTTCCTAGACTGAGCTACAATAGTTGTGTCGCAATTTATCCCAAGTAAATGTAGGTAAAACATGCTTTTCATATTCTACATATTTGGATTAGGAAATATAAAGTTGTTATGTTGAAGTGAAAGTTGGTCACACGGGACTTAGTTCTAGCCTAAATCCTGTCACAGTAAAATCCGGTCAAAGCACAGTAAGATTTGATCGAAGGCAATTGAGTTTGTCAAGGTAAACATGAGTCGGTTGAAACGTCCATCACAGTAACTCACTCACAATAATTTTGTCGCGGGTATATTTGTGGAAAGAATTTCCTCAAAAATTAAAAGAAAAAAAAGGTTGTGCTTTGCAGTAGCTTAAGTTAATTGCTGCAACTGGTGTTTCCCTGTTTTCCCAGAATATATACATTCATAATTGCTACATATATACGCTAGATTTAGAGCGTTTTTTACAGAGAAATGACATATACATTCGTATAGAAGGAAATGGCGTAGTCTGCAAGGAAACTAGGGGTCCAGGTCCATGAATTTTTATTTAAGCTGTAAACAATTGCATTTATCACATGATCCCTCACTCCTACACTTAATTTCAAGGAATGGATGCATGCACGGCTCCACCCGAGAAAAGAAACATAGTGGAAATCTACGATTCTTCTTATTCGTTTTGGAGCATATCTAGACACATGCTACAAGATGTGTTTATAATAGACATGATGATGGTTTTCTGTAAGGGTTTCTACTATAATGTATTGGGAGAAACGACAGTCGCTTAAATTAACTTGAGTTACCCTACAGCACAACCTTTTTGTTTTCCCTTTTAAACTTTGCGGAATAGTATTGCAACAAAAATATACTTGCAACGGATTTACTGCTCACAGTTAATGCGACTCACTTTTAGTTCAACAAACTTAATTGGATTCACCGTCTTTTACTATGACATGAATTAGGTTGTGACCAACTCATGTCCCACCAACTTTCACTTCAACAAAACAGCTTTATATTTCCTAGTCTAAAGACTTAGGAATATGAAAAACACTTTTCACCTATGGTTACTTAGGATTAACTACGACAAAACTATTGCAACTTACTCACAATATTATTTAACTCAATATTAACTAAGATATGTGTCGGACCCCTCTGTGGATAGAGACTAGAACTTTTACGTGGTGAAATAAATTTGGATTCTTTGTGTCTTTCACTTACAATAAATGTAAACAACATTCACTCTAGTAAATATGGAGAAGATGTGAGGCTAACTAAAAACATTCAATAAACCATAAAGTTATGGATTTATATTTCTTGTGACGAAATAACAAAGAACTTATAGCAGAAAATACAAACTTGGCATTTACCAGGATGTTTCACCTGTTACAAAGCTTTGTCTCTGAACACTTACAAAACACAGAGGCTTGAGCTTCAAACTCTTCACTGAATTCTTCTTCTTCTTCTCCACACTTCTCTTTTTCTCTCTCTCTATCCCTTTGTCTTCTGTATCTGTCTATATATTACAGATTTACAATCTTCTTCATATAAGAATCTTCTACCGACTAAAATTGCTTCTCTTAACATTAAAGACTGTAATTAACATTAAAGACTGTAATTACTATCCACCTAAAAACTTAGCTTCAACAATTAAATTGAACTGGATTATATATGAGAGACATGATCTATTCATATTGTCATACTGACTGACAGACACTGACCTACTACAGAATCTGACAAAGTTGGATGATGTGTTATTCCAATCAGTGAGTAATTAATATTTTCAACACTCTCCCTTAATTATGAGCAGATCATAATTTTAAACAAAATATTACAAAATGTTTCATTGTTGGAATTTTCTCTGTTCATGATAGAGTTCATTGTGCAGAACTTGTCATTCCTAAATAAATTCAGAGATACTGGAATGTATCCCTTACCAATGGTTTTGTAAAGATGTCTGCAAGATGATCTTCACACCTGCCAAATTCTAAACAAATTTCTTTGTTGTTTACCAATTCTTTTATGAAATGATACCTTGTGTCAATGTGTTTGGTTTCCTTGTGAAACACATGATTCTTTGACAATGCAATAGATAAATTGTTGTCACATAAAATGGTTGTTGGTTCTTGCTGGTTCTATGACAGGTCTTTGAGCCGAGAGGCTCTCTATAGCCCAATATGGGGGAGATCTTGTAACGTTACGTAACGGGGGAGATCTTGTAACGTTACGTAATGTTATTTTTATTAATAAGAAAATAGATTTTTTAATTATAAAACAAAATAAATGTCGGCTAGAAAAACAACCTAATATGGGGCAGATGTTGTAATCTTCCTACCTAACAAAACAATAAAAAAGTAAAAAATAACAAAACAATAAAAAATTTAAAATTTAATTATCCCCCCAAAAAATGTGGATCATAAAAAAAACACAATATGGGGGAGATGTTATAATGTTCCTACATAACAAAATAATAAAAAAATAAAAATTGAATTATTTGCAAAAAAATGTTGGCCTTTTAAACAACCCATGGTTTTATTGTATATGGTTTAGGAGGACCGTGCACATGGTTTTAAAACCATGTGCAAGACCTCCTAAAAAACCATCATTTTATCGTACATGGTTTAGGAGGGCCTTGCAAATAGTTTTAAGACCATCTGCAAGGCCTCCTAAACAACCCATGGTTTTAGGAGGGCCTTGCATATGGTTGTAAAACCATTTATGAGGAGATGTTGTAATGTTCGTTCATAACAAAATAAAAAATAATATTAAATATTATATGTTGGCCATAAATAATATTAAATATTAATAATAAATATATTATATGTTGACCTTAAATAAAAATATGTGTCTTTTGGTTTGAATCAAATCAATGGTATATATAGGACACACCAAAGTTGATAGCTCATTGAGTGTAATACTTAAGAAGAGGTTTGCACCTAGAGAGATTTGATCCCTCTCGGCTCTTGATAGAGCCTAGGATTTGGATCTACGCTGGTTTAGCATTCTCCTCATCTAGTCAACTTGACATGCATCGCCTATAGCTACAACATACTCTACTTTTGTTGTAGATAGAGTTACTATGGGTTGTCTCTTCAAATCCCACAACACAACACCTATACCAAAATGAAATTTGTACTCAGATGTGCTTTTCTTGTCATCTTTGCTTCTTCCATTGTCACTGTCAGTGTATCCAATGATTTTAAAATTTTCTAAGGTTGAATACATATTGTCAAGATATTTTGTGCCACTTACATACCTCATAATTCTTTTACCTACTTGCCAATGAGAGTCTTTTGGCGACTCCATGAATCTTGAGATCATACTTACTCCATACATGATGTCTGATCTCGTTGTTGTTAAATACATAAGACTTCCTACAAGACTTTTAATCAGTGTTGGATCTACAGTTGATCCATCATAATCTTTGCTCAATTTCAAACCTGTTACTGGTGTTGGGGTTTCCTTGTAATTAGACATGCTAAATATTTTCAAAACTGTACTTGCATACTTTGACTGTGATATATAAATACCACTTTCATACTGTTGGACTTGAATTCCCAGAAAAAACTTTATGAGCCCCAAATCAATCATTCCAAATTCACTTTCCATGACTGTTCTAAATTCTTTTATGCCAAAATCACTAGTAAATATTAAATCATCTACATACTGGAGGAATATTAACATGTTTCCCTGCTCATTAACTTTGGTGTACAACATTGTCTCATTTTCACTTTTGTGAAATCCATTCTCAATGAGATAGGAATCAATGCGACTGTACCAAGCTCTTAGAGCTTGCTTCAAACCATACAGTTCCTTTTTCAACATGTACTCTTTATTCTTGTGTCTTGGAAATTCATTGCCTTGTGGTTGTTTCACATATAATTCTTCATCCATATAGCGATTAAAGAATGTTGATTTAACATCCATTTGATAAACGTGCCATTCGTTTTGTGTAGTGAAGGCCTAAACTGTTCTGATTGTATCCATGCATGCAACTGGTGCAAATGTTTCATTAAAATCTATGTCAGGCTAATGTGTGAACCCTATTGCTACCATTATTTCCTTGTTCTTATGAACATTCCCATCAACATCTTTATTGGTCTTGTAAATCTATTTGACGTTGATTACATCTTTATCTTTTGGTACATCAACCAACTCCCATCTCTGTTTTTCTCAATGCATTCTATTTCTTCATCCATGGCTTGTGCCCATACTTCTTCTTCAAAAACTTCCTCAAATGTTAATGGATCATATATTTTAGAAAACAATGCAAAGAGAGAGAAGGAATTTGGTGTACCAGTTTCATATATTTTACGCAGACTTCCTGTCTTGACTAGATCTTTTGATGTCAAACCGCTTGATGGAGTATGCTGTTCTCTTGGTGTGGTTGATGGTGTAGCTTGACCTATGACTTGTGTTGACATTCCTTGTGTTGAACAATGTTGCGGTGTCATGGGTGTTGATGGTATTGCGACCAGTTGACTTACATGTGGTATTTGAACCACTTCCTCTGCCTTGTCATCATGCTCGAGATTCGACACAATCTTGACATTTTTCTCGATGGTTCCATCCCATGATTCATTTTCAACGAATTGAATGTCACGACTGATGATTAATTTCCTTGCAACAGGATCGTACAACTTGTATGATTTTGTGTCTTCAAAATAGCCAACAAAAATAATTTTCTATCGTTTGTTGACTACTTTCTTTCTCAGCTCATCTGGCACATGAGCATATGCGATACAACCAAAAAATTTTAAATGAGAAACACAATGATTCATACCTGTCCACGCTTCTTGAGGAAATTTTTTATCCACACTCTTTGTTGGACATTGGCTCATAATGTATACAATAGTTGCGACTGATTCAGCCCAATATTCATTTGGAAAATGCTTAGATTCCCTCATGCTACACCCCATCTCCATAATAGTTTTGTTCTTTATTTCTGCAACACCATTTTGCTAAGGTGTATACCGTGTAGTGAATCCATTCTATATGCCATGGGTTTTGCAAAACTTTAGAAATTCATTTGAAACATATTCATCGCCTGTGTCTGTTCTTAATATTTTGATGCAATGACCACTATGGTTCTCCACGAGTGTTTTGAACTGTTGAAAACAACTAAATGCATCATATTTATGTTTCAAAAAATGTACCCATGTTTTTCTTCAGTAGTAATCAATAAAAGTAAGAAAATAATTGAAACCACCAATGGATGACATCTGCATTGGGCCACAAATATGAGACTGCACAATCTTAAGTTGTGTGTGTGCTCTATATGACTTTTCGACTGGAAAATTCTCTTTATGTTGCTTTGCAAAACTGCAGTCTTCACAAACTCTGTCTGGTTTCTCAATCAATGGAAATCCTTTTACCATAGTCTTTGGGTTCAGTAGCTTAATCCTACCAAAATTTAGATGTCCAAATCGAAAATGCCATAGCCAAAAATCATCCTGAACTTTTGGTTGAAATGTACCTTGAATTTCGTTGATGTAATTGTAACTTTGAAATGTATTCACTTGTATAAATTATTTATTGTACCTCGATGTTTATTCTGGGAAGTGTTTGTAATGTAATTGAGTCATGTCATGCCCCGATGTTCCGATCAGGAGTTTCTATAATGTAAACAAGTCATGTCAAGTCATTGTGAGTAACCTTGTTATTGATTAAGGGTTAAAGTCCCCGCAGTTGTGGGGCCCTAGGGTTATTAGACTATCCTAGAGAAGTCGGCCCTAGGTGAGTTATTGTGAGTTGGGGCAATAGTCCCCACTATTGTGTTAAGGATAACCCTCCTTGTTGGTTGGAGGGGAAAAGTCCCCATAAGTTTTTGGGTACTAGGGTTATTAGAATCTCCTAGAGATGTCGGCTCTAGTAATTAATTGTTAAGTGAGGCCGACATGTTGGAGTGGACATTAAGTGAATGAAATAATATAAATATAGAGTGAGACTCTCTATTTATCACACACACACTCACTCATTGGGGTGCATGAGTGAGAGAAGAAGTTGTTGGGACAAGAGAGAGAGAGACTACTACTGTCGGTAGATCATCTTTATGTTTTCGGGTTTTCCTTTTGGTGCTGATTCTATCTCTGAGGAAGTTGTGGGGTTTTCTCCTTTATGGTTTCCCCAAGGAAATATTTGTGTCTATTGTCTCTTGTGTTTGATTGTTGTGCTTGTTATTCTCTCAGTTGAAGATCCTAATATAATGCTCGCTTGAATGATAAAAATTCTAAAATGGTATCGAAGCTAACCTGAGAAGAAGACATTGTGCAACTGCAAAAGATAGAGATTCTTACTTTTGAGTTCTCTCTCCACAATCCATCAACAAAAGTATCCTAGGATGACTCTCTATTGAAGGGCGCATCTTTCTGTCGAAGCGAAATTCGATTCCAGACATTCTCAGTTTTTGGTGCAGGAAATTAGGGCTTCTTACAGAAGATGAATTTTTGAGTCAGCCCAACATAGGATTTCTCTCCTAATCAAAATAAAATTTTAGAGACATGGGTCAATATTTTTGGTTGGTTATAACTCTGGGAAAGTCAAACCCTAGTTCGACCTTGGGCTGAAAAATCCTAAAATACTAAAACTTATATGTTTTGGTACATTCGCTATATCTCAGGATTGGAGAAGGTTCAGGAGTAGAAACTTTCACAGGTCGAAGATAAAATGCTGATTTACACTTTTTCCAAATTTCAGCCTTAGATTCGCTATATTCTAGGAGATATGATCCCTCTGAGTTAGGGTTCCATCCTCTCCCATGATTCATCCCCAAACAAGACACCTCGGGATAAATGCTATATCTCAGGCTACGAAGTTCCAAATGAGTCTTATGAAGATGTTCCATAAAGGACACATACTATAGTTTCAATGATCCAAGTTTCAGACCCAGAAGATGAAACAATAACACGTGGAAGTTCATACAACTTCGCTATGTTGAACAGTCCTCAAATAGGTAATCTTGGGAAAACGCTCATAAGTCCCAATTGGTGAATCCAATTTTGATGAAACCTATGGTGTTGGAAAAAGGAAAGGCGAGGCTAGATCAGTTTGAAGTTTTCGACCCAAAGGAATAGTAACTTTGGAGATACCATAGCAACAGTATTAGGAATTTCTACAGAAGAAATTGGAAAACTAGGGCTTCCTGTTCCAGGAGTTTCCTTCCAGTGTTTTTAGAAAAGAAGTACATTGGATAGCTCACCTTGAGAAGGTCTATATTCCTATCCAATCATATTTGAAAGATTCCAAGTTTTTAAAATTAGGGTTTCTCTGAAAAACCCTAGACATTAGAGGAAATTTGGGGTCTAAAATGGGCCTTATAAGAAAATGTGCCAAAATAAGTTTTTGTGAGTTGGAATTCAAGAACCAATAGAATTTCAATAAAATAAGTCAACCATAATGGTTGAATTGACATATTTGTCATTAAAAAAAACTACTTTTTTTGTTCGTATTTTCGACATATCTCATTGTGTTTTTACTCAAATTTCGATCGGGAGAGCTCGTTGGATGCGGAATTTGATTCCGCATCCAACGAGTACCCACACTACATACTTTTGATGGACCCCGCTACCCCAAAAACAAGAAATACCTTAAAAAACA
>LPNX010879391.1:185241-234352 GCA_001517045.1 Pseudotsuga menziesii | reverse complement strand
ACATTACCTCTTCCCAAAATAGTGACTTAGACATTATTTCCAAGTGTAACACCAGTTTGAACTGAATTATATATTCTGGAAAACAAATTTAAATTACGAGTAATATGATTGCTGCAACCTGAATCTAAATACCATATGTGACATGGAATTTCTTGGATGGTATTGCATTCAATTGGGGATGTGCATGCCATTAACATTGCGCTCGACGAAGTGCTAGTATTCGTCTACTCATTCTGGATTTGCTTTCCTTGGTAATACTGCTTCTTCATGCATTCATATACATAATGACCAAATTTCTCACAATAATGACATTGAATTTCTCAAACATCTGACCACTTGGTTTACATGGGTTTTTATTCTTTCCTCTACTAGCGAAATCTACAGGACTGTTTCTATGTCCTCCTCTTGACAAGTTTCTTCCTTCACCTCTGGAATTGATTCCTCCCTGCCTTTACCATGACTTATAGATGTATGTCCTGCAAATGTACCTATTTTTTTCTTCTAAGTCTATGTTCATGATTGATTAGTGAAGCAACTCATTAATGGTGAACACTATCATGTCTTTGTTTCTTTCAAGTTCACAACCAAGGATTCAAATCTTAGGGGAAGAATTCTGAGAATTTTTTCAACCACCCTTTGGTTTGTTACAGTTTCTCCATGATATTTCAGTTGATTTATCAAAGCAACAACTTTGGTGTAAAATGAGTCAATTTACTTTGTTTCTTTCATGGACATAGATTCAAAATATCTTCTCGGAATCTACAAATTTAAAGTCTCTACCTTGTCAAAACCTTAATAGGTTCTCCCCAATGTATCCCAATGCTTGCTTTGTAGTATTTGCTGCTGCTACTATTGGGAGTATGTTTTCATGCATGGCTTGGTGTATGTAGAAGAGAGATTTTCCATCTTTCTTTCTTTGTTCCCTCACGACATCTTTCTCATCTTGTGTGAGATTATTATATGTCGTCTGATCTGCTGGTTCTACATAACCAGTATGAACTATATCCCAAACATATTAACCTCTGAACAAAGCCTTCATTGTTGGAGACCAATAGTCATAATTATTTCCTGTAAAAATTGGAGTTTGTAAAATACATATTTGAACTCGAAGTAGAAGCCATTTTTAATTTTTAACTTTCCTTACAAAATTACAGTCGTCTCCGAACAAACAACAGTCGCAAAAATTAATGTGAGTTCAAGCACAACCTTAACTTTATGGAATAGTCTTGCTGCAAAAATATACTTGCTACGGATTTACTATGCAGCTCACTTTTTATCTGACTCACTTTTACTTCGGCAAACTTATTTGGTTTCACCCACTTTTACTTGCACATGAATTAGGTTGCCACCAACTCATGTGCTACCAACTTTCACTTTGAAAAAACAACTTTATATTTCCCAGTCTAAAGACTCAGGAATATGAAAAACACTTTTCACCTACGGTTTCCTAGGATTAACTGCCACACAACTACTGCAACTCACTAACAATATTATTTAACTCAATATTGAATAAGATTTGTGTATGACCCCTATGTGCATAGAAACTAGAACTTTTACGGGTTCAAATTATTCGCTTTGGTAATATTTTTAATATAGAGAAGATGTGCGGGTAACTAAAACATTCAATAAACCATAAACTTATCGATTTATAATTCTTGTGATGACATAACAAAGAACTTAGAGGGGTAAATACAAACTTGGAATTTGCCACGATGTTTCACCAGTTATAAAGCTTAGACTCTCAACACTTACAAAACACAGAAACTTCAAACTCTTCACAAACTTTTTCTTCTTCTTCTCTGCACTTCTCTTCTTCTCTTTGCTTGTCTCTATGTCTTCTTTATCTGTTTGTATATTACATCTTCAATCTTCTTCATATAGAAAACTTCTACCGACTAAAATTGTGTATCTATGAAGCCATGGACTTAACATTAAATATTGTAATTACTATCAATCTAAAAGCTTAGCTTCAACAATTAAATCATTAAAGATTGTAATTACTATCAACCTAAAAGCTTAGCTTCAACAATTAAATTCAATTGACTTATATACTAGAACTACAAGAAAAATGGCATTTTAGCCCAACAATAGCACCACTTTTTGTGAAGGATTAAGAAAATCCTCAATTTTCAAATACCAGTTGGTCTACATGGGTTTTTGATTTTGTCCTCTACCAGTGACATCTACAGGACTGTTGCTACATCCTCCTCTTAACAAGTTTTTTCCTCTACCTCTGGAATTGTTTCTCCCCCTGCCTTTACCATGCCTTATAGATGTCTGTCCCGCAACTGCACCTTCCAATGATGTATTTTTTCTGCCGAGTCTATGTTCATAATTGATGAGTGAAGCATCTCATCAATGGTGAACACTGTTATGTCTCTGTTTCTTTCAACTTCACAACCAAGGATTCAAATCTTAGGGGAAGAATTCTAGGAATTTTTCCAACCACCTTTTGGTCTGTTATACTATTCTCCATGAGATTTCAATTGATTTATCAAACCAACAACTCTGGTGTAAAATGAGTCCATTGACTCTGTTTCTTTCATGGACAGAGATTCAAAATCTCTTCTCAGAATCTGCAACTTTGAAGTCTTTACCTTGTCAAAACCTTGATAGGTTCTCCCCAATGTATCCCATGCTTGCTTTGCAGTATTTGCTGTTGCTACTCTTGGGAGTATGTTTTCATGCATGGCTTGGTGTATGTAGAAGAGATGTTTTCCATCTTTCTTTCTATGTTCCCTCCGGACATCTTTCTCATCTTCTGTGAGATTATTATATGTTGTCTGATCTGCTAGTTGTACATAACCAGTCTGAACTATATCCCAAACATATGGACCTCTGAACAAAGTCTTCATTGTTAGAGACCAATATTCATAATTATTTCCTGTAAAAATTGGAGTTTGTAAAATACATATTTGAACTTTTAACTTTAATTCATAATTTTTAAATAGAAGCCATTTTTAATTTTTAACAGGACTTACAAAATTACAGCCGTCTTCGGAGAAACAATCGTGGCAAAACCTTAACTATACTAACAGATTTACTGTGCAACTCACTTTTTATCGGACTCACTTTTACTTCACAAAACTTACTTGGTTTCACTAGCTTTTACTTGCACATGAATAGGTTTCCACCGACTCCTGTGGGACCAACTTTCACTTCGACAATACACCTTTATATTTCCCTTTCTTGGGATTAACTGTCACACAACTATTGCAACTCAGTCACAATAATATTTAACTCAACATTGAACAAGATTTGTGTATGACCCCTATGTGTATAGAAACTAGAACTTTTACGTGCTCAAATTATTCCATTTGGTAATATTGGTAATCTGGAGAAGATGTGCGGGTAACTAAAAGATTCAATAAACCATAAACTTATGGATTTATATTTCTTGTGATGGCATAACAAAGAACTTAGAGGGGTAAATACAAACTTGGAATTTACCACGATGTTTCACATGTTACAAAGTTTAGACTCTCAACACTTACAAAACATAGAAGCTTGAGCTTCAAACTCTTCATAGATTTTTTCTTCTTCTTCTCCGTACTTCTCTTCTTTTCTCTATTTGTTTCTATGTCTTCTCTATCAGTTTGTATATTACATCTTCAATCTTCTTCAATAGGAAAGTTCTACACACTAAAATTGCTTCTCTATGAAGTTGAGTTTACATTAAAGAGTGTAATTACTATCAACCTAAAAGCTTACCTTCAACAATTACTTAGCTTCAACAATTAAATTCAATTGACTTGTATACGAGCATTACAAAAAAAATTGCATTTTAGCCCAAGAATAGCACCACTATTTGTGAAGGATTAAGAAAATCCCCAATTTTCAAATAGTAGTGAGAAAGTGGAGATAATGTGGGGATATGAAAGTGGTGCTAATCTTTATGGTGTAAAAGTGAAGTTTGTAAAAAATGTTAATTTTAATTTTAAATGATCAGGTGGCATTTCATAGTGTATGGTACAAACCAGATGGATTGAAATTTTATGATGTAAAACTCCAAAACTAATCCTACCTCGATTGAATTTTTGTGGTGAAAAATACCAAATTAAAATTAACAGAATAACAAATAATAACAAAATTAAAACCGACCATGCAACCAGGCAGGGCAGGTTCAAGTTGTCCCAATCCTATGACAATTGATAGCTAAAATTGCAGTACACTTCGAGAATACGTTGCATATGACAAAAATACAAAACTGGGAATTCCCATTCGTCTCTATCACCCAATAGAGTCTGAAATCGCAGGTTCTGATCAGTTGGATGAGGATCAATATAGCGGCCCACACTTCACTCCAAAATGCGCTGCCAAAGCCAAAGAAAATGCTATTGTATTAGCATCCAGAAGTAAGGATAAATTAGCTGACCGTTTTAACACTCTTGACTTGTTTTGGAATGGATATTTCCTCAATCCGGAAGGAAATGAGTCCCTTTAACAAATGATAATTACGGGCACATTCCGTTTCATTAATCAAACATACTCTGAGCCCAATCCCCAGTCTAAGCTAGCGGTATGCCCAGACATGATTTTCCCTAAATAGCAGAACTTGACTTTGCCCCATCCCCAGTACAGAGTTCATGCGTTACACAGAATTTCATTTTTATTATCATCACATGTAAATCAAAATTACATTAAATAAAAATTACAATGTGTACTCTAATTAATATATAAAATATTTTCATCCATATGAAGTGATTGAAGAAAACCATGTCCTTACATTTGGCAAGCAACAATACATGCATAGACAACGATAGCTTTCTGGTTCTCGTGAATGGATTAAGTGGATCTGAGACTGGTTGCTATGAATCAAAGGGAGGTACTTCTTAGAACCGGTGAATGGGTTGCTCAAATGTAATCGCTGCTGCTACTGGGGCTAACAGACTCAATCTTTATCTGCAAATTAATTAAAAATAATGAATACCTGTATAAATTTTTTATTTCACGTAAATATTTGTGGCCGCTAAATAGTAAGTTAGGTAGTAACACGAAATTTGAAAACATTCAGATGGTAGATGCAAGCAGGGACATAAAACCAGGGTAGGAGGTCTTTCGCTCAGCGTTGTGTAATGGCAAGTTCATGTTTAATATGGTGTTGTTTGACTACGGATTAAACATGAACTTGCCTATAGCCATCTTTGACAAAACAGAAAAAAAATCAGTTTCCTCCCAAACAAGTAATGTCTATAACTCCTGAACGCACTAGAATGAACCCTAGCAGAGAAACATTATCATGTCTGTTATGAACACATCTTGTAATAGGTATGCTGCTATGATCCAAGACTTCTTAGAAGAATAATAGATTTCCACAACATTTTTCTTATCGGGTGAAGACCGGTATTCGCCCCGTTCTTCAAAATTAAGTGTGAGGTAGTGGGGGATAACGTGTCATTCAGAGGGGATCACGTGATAGATGTGGTTGTTTATAGCTTAAACGAAAATTTATAGACCTGCTTAAATTTTCCAGTACTCCAGTACTACTCCGAAGGTTTTGAACTAAAATTAAAAGGTATGCATACCAGGCTTCCCCCGACTTCCTAACTGCAATATATACATTCGTAAATGCGACAAATATAACCTACCTTTAGAGCGTTGGTTCTAAAGCCGTGGCTTATGCCTTCGTATAGAAGGAACAGGCGTAGTATACAAGGAAACTAGGGAGACAGGTCCATGAATTTTGGTTTAAGTTGTAAACAACAGCATCCATCACCTTATCCCACTTGAAGCACACGCGATCTTCTCACTGCTACAGTTAATTTCAAGGAAGGGATGCATACCCTATTTTACCAGATAAAAGAAACATAGTGGAAATCTAGGATTCTTCTCAATTGTTTTTGACTAGTTTTCGAGCATAGCCTGACACCTGCTACAAGATTTGTTTATTTATAATAGACATGATGAAATCTCTTTCTTGATCGGAAGAGGAACCCTTTATATTTAACAATTTTTAGTGCAAAAGTCTATGAAGATGGACATACCCTAACCATCTTTTTATTTGAACATGTTTGGGTCTTTTCTTTTTGAATAAAACTTCCATTTAACATTGCTTAAAAATTTGTTATGCTTCAAGTTAATCATATAAAAACACATATTAAATTATATAAAAGAGATTTTGTTTTCTTGTAAGTCATTTATAAAAAAGTAAATTTCCTTAAAATTACAACTTATCAAAACAACATAATAAAAAACCACACATAATAGATCTAGCATGGTTCATCAAACCATTACATACTACTCACTAACACCCAAACAACACTCAATTTAAGCACATTATCATGGATTTCCTCCATCATCTACTTCTTACACCCAAACATCGCTCAATTTAGGCACATTACAATGGAGTTCCTCCATCACCAACCACTCACACCGTAACGTAGCCCAATTATAGTGGAGTTCCTGAAGCCTAGCCTTTAAATAGGCTTCAGGACCCAATTTAGGCACATTATAGTGGAGTTCCTCCATCACCCACCACTCATAACCTAACCTCCTTCAATTTAAGTACATTAAACTCAAGTTCCTCAAGCCTTTAAATAGGCTTCACCACATGCAATACCATGGGAATATTTCACTGGAGACACAAAAACATGGGCATTTAAACCACCAAATGTAAAGCCATCTTTGATTATTTTACGAGTCGAAAATAAGTAAAATAATTCAAAAGTATTTTTTCAAGTTTGAACTAGTATCAGCTCCACCATAAAGGAGCAAGACTTATAAAAGTGTAATTAATTTTTAGCTTTAAAAAATTTATTATTTACTTAATATTTTATTAGTTTATTAAAGTGCAACCTATGAATATTGACCATAAAATTGAACTTCTTTTCCATAATGGTTTTGAACTTTGGGTTAAGGGAGAAATTGCAAAAATAGTTATTTGCATAATATTTTACTACTTTATTAAAGTGCTACATGTCAACTATATATTAAGAACATAATTACACTTCCCCCTCAAATTATAATGTAGAAAAGGCTCTTCAAAACAAGTAGTCTTGGGTAGCACACTCAAACTATCTCTCATCTTCACAATTATATTCAAAGTAGAAAGAATACAATGTTCTTGGTTCTTCCACATTATCTCTTCTCATAATAAACCCACTCATACATGGCTTTCAAGATTTCTAAAAGTCTTCTTTCTCATGGTGAAATTTAAACCCATTTATCATAGTGACATTTTAACCCTTAAACTTATAACTATGATACTTGCTTAGTATTCCAAAGTAAAACCTATTAGTCCTTGCCCTTTGGCTGGTACAGACTCTATCAAAGGGATTGTCTCCTTTTCAATTAGTTTGAATGAAAACAAATGCAATTTTTAACCATTTACTTTAAGTTTTTTTTGAAAACTATGACAAAACTTATGACAAACCATTTTCTCCACCAATAGGTGCATTGGTACTCTTATTTGGCCTCATGTCGATGTGGAGTGTCCATTGTCCCTGTTAAAGTATAGGATAAAAATAAGATTGTTGAATGATTTATTATGAAATAGAGTAATGCTATGAATCATTCTAGCATTATCTCTTGGACTAAATGTAGTGGTACTATGCATTACCATGATACATCATTCAGTGTCCTCTTGGTGCACTGCTAAAGATGCTATGTGGAAGTTCTATTGACTTCATGATTTTATAGGTGCATGATTACTTGGTCTTGGCACAATCCGTCACGTGCCCCTTCCTTAACGATGTTGTCTTCTTAAGGCATATTCTTCATCTACCCTTCATGCATAGTGTTTTCTTCTTAAGGCATATTCTTCAACAATGAAGTTCAACTGACCTCAGTGATTTCCATCTAATCTTTCAATATTTATTGAGAATTCATAGGATTTTTTGGATTTTCTCCCCCCTTAACCCAGGTTCATCCCCTATCCGCTTCAACGCACAAAGCCCAAGATATCATCTTGATAGAGATGAGCCGAGATGACAGCACCTACGACACAGATGTTGTCTCACCTGAGATATCTGTCTTGAATGGGTAACTACAGGAACCCCGTTTCCACAGTTGGGTGAGTAATTTCTGGTACCTTGACCTTACACCAATGTTCTCAACAAATCGTGAGGGTGGATTATCTATGTTTAATGTGATTCAATAGTTACATAGCAAGCCAGCTTCTCGTATGCAACTTATTATATCAGCAAAGGTTGTGCAGTATAATCGTATTCAACTAATACAATGCGAGTGATAGACAATTATTCATCTGAAAGAAAATCTATAAGCATTCATTCAATGCACCTTCATACAAGCATTTCAAAACAAAGTCAACATTCACCCATAAACAAAGGATATAAAGTAGAAACCCATCCGGGAAAAAAACACAAGGTGCTCTTCATCTGGAATGAGGAAATAGATGCTTCTTTTGTGTGTGCACTAAGCTACATAATACACTCGGGATCTTCTTCTCTTTATTTACAAACTCTTCCTCCCTCTCATGCTCTCTGATCTTCTCCCTCTCTCTCGCTTTTCCTTTACTAATGATCAACACACAGCCTCGATCAGCTCAACCTTTCCTACTCTTCTTCACACTCAACTGCAAATCCTTTCCTCAGATGCACTCAACAATACTAACATAAAAAATACATAGTCATCAACCAAAACATAATAGTCACAAGTTAATGAGAGTTCACTCTTCTAATTGAAATCTACCTAGAGAGTCTAAACCAAGAGTGTCATCCACATACAGCTTGGGTTCTCGCTTTTATATCCTTATTACAGACTCGACACATACTCAATATAGACTCAAGACTCAATATAGACTCACTACATAATCAATAAAAAATCATTACAAAATCTTTTTATTTCGCTTTCTAATCCCAATTTATATATCCAACCGATAGACTGTCTTTATTATTCTTGTAATACCTAACAGGAGGCACTAACGACCTGAGTTATAGATATTCTTTCATACGTGTGTTTTTCGCTGGTTGTAGCTGACTTGTACCCACGATCGTTAACGCCTGTCACTTTCTGAGCATTACGCCTTGCTACCATTTTCTAGTCGTTATGTTACTCACATGCCTTCTAGTACATCTATTTCATCGCACCTTCCCTTATCACACTCCTTCCTTTAGTCACACCTTCTTCTTCTGGCACATCTTCCTCTTCTGTTGCACTTATTCCTTTTTCTCCTTCCCTTCACTTCCTCTGTCGCAACTTCCTTTTTCCTTTTATGTCCTTTAACTACTTCTGTTGCAGCTTCCTTCTCTTCTTCTTTATCTCTTTTTCATCCTTAGGTAGAATTCTAAGTGAATTATACCTTCCTATCACTAGGACCAAAAGGTTTGCAACACTCACATGTGGCTCATCTTGAGCCACTCGAAGCTATTCCTCCATTTTTTTACTTGCACTGATTTTTCTCTGAAAATATTCCATGATTTTCACCACTCTTTATGGTTCTTCATGCACTTATTCCTCTGTTTTCTTTAATTGTTCTACTACGTTAGAACTGACATGTTTTGGTATAACCTTCTCTACTCATGTCGCTACATTGCACACCTTTTAATGTATAGGTTGAATAAGGCATGGAACTCTTTCTGCTTCAGCTTGCATCTCTTCTACCTTTTCCTCATGATGGTGTTGTTGTGTGTGCATCACTACCATTTGTTGCTACAATTTTCTCATCTATGTTTCCTTAGCCATTTTTGGCGCTAAGGGTAGTTGCTTCATGTCGTTCCTTATCTGTGTAATGTTTACTTCAAATGCAAACAAATCATTTGCAATCTTCTATGATTTGTCATATTCCATTAGGGATTCCCAAGTTTGAGATACTCGGTCAATAACCTTATCACATATTTCTTCTTCTCCGTCTATTTTTTTGTAGCTTCTATTGCTACTTCTCTAATTTTCTCCAACACATTTGGAGGTTTACTAGACATTACCTGCTTTCCAAGCTGGGTAAAATTTCTCTTTAGTTTTGGATCTATTTCACCAAATCTAGCGACTTTGATGTCTGATGCCATTTCCTCTATGATTCCGTCTACTTCAAGTTTCTTAAAAGACAGTGCTACTGCTTTGTCCATTTTATAACAATTTTTTTCCCATGCATTCATCGTCTTCTCAGTCTCTTGTACTACTAGTTTCATTTTCTTGATATTTTTATCTACAGCCTTCATTTTCTTGGCTAAGGCATGACCACACAGTTTTATTTCTGCAGTTACAACATTCTGCATTGCATATAGTTCATTTATTTTCATAGAAGAAAAATCTATGGTTATTTGGCTGATTTTCCTGGAAACATAATTAAATTTTGGATTTCCTATATCAATAAATCGTCGAGACACCTCAACCTTTATTTGTTAAGCCATAATTGGTATTACGGTTTTCTCTATGTTTGATGTCTCTAATGGGTTTTCTGACACCACAGTTCCGACTGGATAGTTAAAAAAAAATTTAACATCTTCTATCGATGTCCACAAGTTTTTGAGGAGATCAATAACCATACCTGAAATAATTTCTTATCTCTCCTCAGATTTTCCTGCACTTATTTTACGATTTCTTCCATTTCTTTTAACAGTTCTGGACCTAATACCAATCTATCTACTGGATTACTCCAAGAGATAGGAGTATTACATTTCCATCCATATAAAATTTCAAAAGGACTAAATCTGGCTGATGTCTGATAATTATTATTATAAGCAAATTCTACCAGATGTAAATAGTCCTCCCATTTACCAAGATGGTCTTTCACATACATTCTTAATAGAACTTCTAATACTTCGTTTACCCTTTCAGTTTGTCCATCTTTTGGAGGATGGAAAGAAGTACTAAAATTTAATTTGGTGTTTAACCCTTTAAACAAAGAATTCTAAAATTTTCCTGTAAACTTACGATCTCTATATGAGATTATGACTTTTGGTACTCCATGTAATCAGAAAATCTATTTTTGAAAAATATCAGGTATGTTTGCAGCTTTGTAAGTAGTTTTAACAAGTATAAAGTGAGCTACTTTGCTTAACTTATCAACTACTACCATGATAGAATCATTCTGATTTTGATTTTTAGGCAGTCCAGTAATAAAATCTAGACTAATTATCTCCCATTTCCAGCTAGGGATGGGTAAAGGCTGAAGCAAACCAGCTGGGTGTTGATGTTCAGTTTTTACCTATTGACATTCAAAACACCTAGCAATATATTCTGCTACTTCAGTTTTCATATTTGGCCAGAAATACTCTTTTATTAACATGGTTATAATCTTTTGATAACCTGGGTGACCTAAATATGGTGTTTTATGAATTTCATCCAGAATTAATAGCTTAACATTAGGTATGTTAGGTACATACATTCTATCTTTATACAGTAAAAATTATTTTTCATTTAAACTGTAACTTTTAATTAAGTTTTCTGTTGGATTTTCTTTAGCTTTAGCTTGCAAATTCTGGTAAATTTTATCTTGTTCTATTCCTTATTTAAGTTGTTCATCTAAGTCTGAAACATAGGTGCTGATAGCTGTTGCAAAATTCAACCTTGCGTTCCTACTTAATGCATCAACAACTTTATTTTCTTTACCTTTTATATGCTGGATTTCAAAATCATACTCGCTTAAGAAAGTTAACCACCTAGCTTGTCTGGCATTTAAATTTGGTTGATCTAAAAGATACTTCAATCCTTTATTGTCAGTCCTTAAAACAAATTTTCTGCCAATTAGGTGATGTTGCCACATCTTTAAGGCGTGTATTACAACTGCTAATTCCAGATCATATGTTGCATAATTATTTTAATGAACTTTTAACTTTATAGACTCATAGGTAATAACATGCCCTTTTTGAGTCAGAACACCACCTAAGCCATCATTACAGGCGTCAGTGCACACCACAAATTCTTTATTAGGATCTGCTATTCTTAAAATAGGTGTGTTGGTTAATAACATTTTTAACTTTTTAAAGCTTTCTTCACATTTTTTATTCTAGTCAAAATTCTTTCCTTTCTTCTGCAATGAAGTTATTAGATTTTCTATCCTCGAAAAACCTTCAATGAACCTCCGGTAGTAACCGGTAATGCCCATGAAAGATTGAAAATCCGTCACAATTTTAGGAACCAACCAATCCTCGATTGCCCTTATCTTTTTAGGATCTACGAAAATTCCTTCCTTGGTCACCACATGACCTAAATACTGAATCTTATCCTTAAAGAAATCACATTTACTAAACTTTGCGAAGAGTTGATGTTCTTGCAACTCTTGCAAAACAATTTTTATATGTTCTTTATGTTCTTCTTCAGTTTTTGAATAGATTAGAATGTCATCGATAAACACGACCACAAATTTATCTAAATACTTATGCATCACGTTGTTCATTAAACATATGAAGACAACTGGGGCATTGGTAAGCCCGAATGGCATTACGACAAATTCGTAATAACCATATCTGGTTTTGAAAGCTGTCTTAAACATGTCTTCATCTTTAATCCTCACTTGATGATATCCAGAACTTAAATCTATTTTCAAAAACACCGTGGCTCCATGTAGTAGATCAAACAGATCATCTATACAGGGCAACAAATATCGATTTTTGATGGTCATCTTATTTAACTGACGGTAATCTATGCAAAGTCGCATAGTTTCGTCCTTCTTCTTGACGAAGATGACGGGTGCCCCCCAAGGAGACACACTTCGTCCAATATAATTTTTATTAATTAATTCTTTTAATTGATATTTTAATTCATTAATTTCGAGTATGTTCATTCGATAAGGGGCCTTTGATCTAGGTACTGCACCCGGTACCAGCTCAATAGTGAAATCCAATTCCTTTTTTGGAGGTAATCCCAGAATCTCTTCTCGGAATACATCAACATATTTTCTTAAGACTGGTATGTCTTCCACTTTTAACTTATCTGTTTTAATTAAACTTTCCTCATCAGTTATTGTTACTCCATAATCTTTACATCCCTTTCTAACAACTCTTTTAAGTTGTAAAGCAGAAATATTCCTTATGGTGGTTTTTCTATGTATTCCTATAACACTTACTGGTTTTTCATTACTGTTTAAGCATGTGAAATTTTTACCATAACAGTTTAGAATTACTCTATGTTGTTCTAACTAGTCCATACCAATCAGCAAATCATAAGAACCAAGAGGCAAAGCATTAAGTTTAACAACAGTTTCAAAATCATCCATAACTAATGCACATTCTTTCACAAAACAAGTTACTTTTCTTTTTGCACCAGTGGCTAACTGAACTAACCATGAATTCTCAAACTTATCAACAGATAACTTACATTTTTCTACTATTTGGGGTGCAATATAACTGAGACTAGCTCCTAGATCAATAAAAATAGTTATAGGGGTCTGATTTATCATACCTTCTACTTCCACCATGGAATTCTGATATTCAACTTGTCGGTTCTCCAAGGCTGCGTTGATTCTAGGCATGCTCCTTGGTAGTTCCCCAGCGGTCATCTCCTCCTGTATGGTATGAATATTGCTAACAGTCTTCTTCCGGTTTGGATATACTGAAGCATAGTGTGGGCCATTACACTCCTAGCACTTGATAGGCTCTTTGCACTCAAATTTCTTGGTAAAGTTTCCATGATTATTTACAAATTCCTTACCTTTAGAATTATTCTGATTGTTAGGTGTATCGTTCCTATTTCCTTGGAAATTCTTGTTAATAGGATATTTTTTGGCCTTATTGTTTTTGAAATTTCTGTTAGGCACAAAATCCTTCTTCTTTTGCTCAAACTGATTATTATTTTTCTTAGCTTTCCAGTTGGCCAAGCCTTCTTTCTTCTGATTCTGCTCAAAACAAAAGTTAGCTTTTCTCATAGCTTCCTCTAAGGTCTTTGGGTTATCATATTCAATTCTATCTTTAATATGATAAGGTAGACAACTAAGGAATCATTATACCTTTGGTTTCTCATCTACAAGGTATGGTACATACCTAGCTAGAATTAAGAACTTACTGTTTAGATCATTCATTGTCATTGATCCTAACTTTAGCTCATAAAACTTTTTGGCTCTCTCCTCATAATACAGCTCAGGAAGGAATTTATTTTTGAAATACCTCTTAAAGGTACTCCAGTTAACATCTTTCTCTTTTATGCCCTTAACTCTTTTCAAGTCCTACCACCAAACGTCAGCCTTTCCTAAGAGGTTATATATAGCTATTCTAGCCTTTAACTGGTTAGAATAATTATATATTTGGAAGTACTTCTTCATCCCAGATAACCAGGATTCAGCTTCCTCCCCCTTCTCAGTCTCTCCATTAAAGGTTGGTGGTTTTATCTTTTTGAATTCCACGAAAATTTCCTCGTAAGGTTTGTATTTCCTCTTTTTAGTGTATAGATTAACATCACTACTGTCACTGGTAGTATGGTAATTTCGTTGTTAACCAAACACTTTAGAAGATGAACTACTTTCAGTTTTTGTATGTTTCATCTTTTTAGATTTACGTTGATGACTGGAATCTTCTGATTCTGATCATCTACCCTTACTCTCAGTTTGAAACTTTTCAGTAGGATTTGATTCAGCTCTTCTTGAGCCCTCAGAATCCTTTCATTTTCTTGCTTTACAGACTCCATTTCAGTTTTTAAGTCTTTTACAGTTTGTAACAACTCTCAGGAATTGGTAGTTAAATCCTCTGGTATAGGATCTCCTGGTAAATTTACTATTTCAGTAGCTGGAGACTACTCCTCTGCATACTCTTCCAGCCCTTCCATACTTGCCTGTTAAACATTAGAAAACAATTCTCTGTTTAATAACATTTAAAATAAAGTACGTCAGCATAATAATTTAATTTACTATTTCATGAAAGCTAGTTGGGCTTCATCAAGGCCTATTGTTTGAAACTTGTGCTCTGATACCACATGTCAAAACCCCAAATTTTCACAAAAAATTAAAATTTTGAGATAACAACAAATGCTAAAACCTGTGGTTTACTAACAGCTAAAGGTTAGCAATAAAAGAAATAGTCAAGTGATTAGTTTTACAAAATCTCAATTATGTTAACTCAGCAGTTCTCTTTTGTAACAAGAATAAGGTTTACTTGCGTATTGTTTTATTTTAGTTTACTGATGAGTCTCTTCATGTCAAGTAGGTGGAATCTAACTTTTGAATCCGGGGCTTACTTAGCATTTGTGCTAACACCGAAGATTATTAGTTCTTACAGGTTTACAAGTATGATCGAACGAGTAATGTTTTAAAAATTCTTAAAGTATCCAGCAGTGTTTTATTTGCAATTATAAAGCTTAGTAATTAAGCTGCTAAATTCCAAACAACTTTTGTAAGGTAAAACCTTTTCGCTTCCTTCAGTTTTTCTTGTAATAAAGTTCAAAAGTACGTAGCGACAGTAATATATGTTTGCGGCTCTAAAATTATAATCTCAGTTACAAAGTACTTCTACTTTAGTGTGCATAACTTGCAATGTTATAATGGTTGTTTTGTCAGTATGTAAACAATAATATATTATTTTATTTGTGTAACAACTGTTCAACATTTCGCTTCTGCGAGGAAACTTACAGCCTTTAACCTTCTTGTCATTAAAAGTTTGATTTGTGCTAACAAAAAAAAACCATAATGCTTTCTCGCATGAAATCAATGTTTGCCTATACTTCTTAACTTCATGTCGAACCATGTGGTTCTAATAATTCTGGACTCAAGTAGGATCATTCCTATTCAATTTCTTAATTTTCTATGATACTTCTCTTATATTAAATTACTGTCTACAAACAGTTTTTTTGAGATTGATGCTTTCGAAACAGGTCAACTTTCTAGTTTGTATAATTATATAACCACTTTACTAACCAATAGACATGTTGAATCATTAGTAATTACCAAGTTGAGTCACAACCAAAATCCATCAAAGTTTCGTCGCTCTGAACTATGTAAAATAATTTCATAAAAGTGTCTTTACAAAACACTTTGTCAACTTCATAGTTTTGTTACCATTTGGTTTATTAGTTCCTATATGTCTTATAAACAGGCATAAACTATTTTGTTTATTAGACATTCCACTCTATAATTAATTCAAGGTTATAAACAAGTTTTAAAAAGAGTTTATGATTCTACATAATACTACGTTGTGCCACTTATAAATGTTATAAGTGGAGTTATCGTTTTACAAGAGATTAACCATGCCTAGACTATAATGTTTCTACATAAGAAAACTATAGTTGTTCGGTGTTTGTATATATTTAACTTAATCTCTTCCATATAACATATGACCTCTATCAAAATCAAGGTCAACATTTAAAGAAAAGCAAGGGTTACCAACATTCATATTGTATTAACGATGTTACAATATAATAAACTAAAGGTTAATGATGAAATAAGTTCTATGCATGAACGATTTCGGGCATTTACCAAAGTTTAAAGATGTCACTTCTTGCTAGGTCAACGTAAATCATATCGTTGATATTCTAACACTAATCTAGCATATGATATGATGAACGGTGTAATCGATTTACGATTAGAGGAAATTTCAACTCAAAATGGGCCTTTTAACTTTTATTCAAATTCCATGTCATCATGTGTTAGCCAATGAAATTTCTTTAAATTTGAAATACTGTATAGGTCTTAAACACTTTTTTAATGTAAATTTGGGGATAGGTATCATAAAAAAAACTACTTTTTTTGTTTGTATTTTTGACATATCTCCCTATGTTTTTACTCAAATTTCGATCGAGAGAGCTCGTTGGATGCGGAATTAAATTCCTCATCCAACGAGTACCCACTCGGCATACTTTTGATGGACCCCACTACCCCAAAAACAAGAAATACTTGAAAAAATGGAATGATGATGTCATCATTCCATTTTTTTAGGTATTTCTTGTTTTTGGGGTAGAGGGGTCCGTCAAAAGTATGCAAAGTGGGTACTCGTTGGATGCGGAATTTAATTCCGCATCCAACGAGCTCTCCCAATTGAAATTTGAGTAAAAACATAGGGAGATATGTCAAAAATACAAACAAAAAAGTAGTTTTTTTCTTTTCTTCCTCCAAAATTAATAAATATTATTTTATTATTTTAACTATTATTTTATTAGTTCATTTTAGGAGGCCCATTTTGAGTTGAAATTTCCTCTAATGAAGGCAATAATTTGGTTTATGATATAGTTTACACCTCGTTTCAATGATTAAATAATTGGTTATTATTGTATGCAGGCGACTATAGAAAATGATCCACTGCATGGTTTGATTTAACGTGACCACGTGGTCTTCTTCTGGCCAAGCATGGAAGATATAAGAACCACCGTAACCCTAACCCTTTTCATTTCTCCTCCGTAGTTCACGCTGGCCCTTGAGGGTGCTCTGCTTGGTTTTCATGGCGGTCGTCAGTCCTATTCTTCTCCAGTTGCCTCGAGTCTTGGGTTAGCGTTGCCTTCGCCTCTGGTATTTATTTTTTAAAGCCATTCTTAGTGGTTGTGAGTTCTCACTCGGCAGGATTTGTTGAGTCTATCATTGCCCTTGGCTTGCTGTCTGCTCAATCTTCCTTTCGTTGTCCTCATGGTTCATCGTTGTGTGAGATTTAGTCTTACAGGCTATTGGGTCTATATTTTGAAAATCATGTTGGTGACAATACTTTTACAAGATTTTTCGTCATTTCAATTGATAGGTAAAAATTGTTTTTAGTGTTCATTTAAATTGTAGCAGGTGTTTATACTGTTACAGTAGCATAAACCATTCTTAATTTGTTTATTTTGTGACCTTTATCTTTGAAACTCCCTGCAGGGGGCTCGCGACTATGTACATTCGTGGTGGAGGAAGTATGCAGACAGTCTGCGAATGCCGTGGCTTGTGGCTTAATACGGGTAATCCCTGTGGTCAATGTGTTGGGTTTTACCCTACTTGTATAAGGATAGTCGTTTGGAATAACCCAGGGTTTGGGGAAGCCTTCCTAGACTCGCCATAAGTTATGTGGTTTCTTTAACAGGTCATTTGTTAATTTTTCTAGTTTCAAACCCTCGCTAGTCGATGGGTAAACTCGGTTTTAAACTGAGTAATGTAAATAGTTTTGTTTTGATGTTTAGCTTATGGCTTGTTTAAAATTTAAACAATAGCTCTCCTATAAAGACATTTATGTCTTCAAGCTTGTCTCGATTTATCGTAATGCTTAACATTATGCTCTGTGTACTCTGGGTTTTTACCCTTCTCAACTATAAGCGAAGTTTTGTGCTCTTCTTTAAGTAGTCTATAAAAGTTTATTATTAATGTTTTTATGACTGATACATACAATCATAGTTTAGTTATAATTCTTGCTCATTTTTTCTCAGAGTTATGAGCTAGGGTTTATCCTGTGGAAACCTTCATTTTAAAACAAATTATTCTACTTATTTTTTAACAAATTCTAATACTTATTTAGTTTGACTCTTAACTAGTATTACAAAGTATTGTGGAAATTCTAGTTTATAATAATTACCAATGTCTTTTTGTTTGTCCTTAAAGGAGTGTAAGTAATTTATAATAACCTAGTTATTTAATGGTTACATAATCCTATTAATTTGGTTTATGACTTCGATGTATTGACGTTTGTAATTGTAATATATATATATATATATATATATATATATAAGGGTTTTAACCATGTATTTTGCTTTTATAGATACACCCTGTTTGTAAAAATAAAAAGGAAGAGTTCTTTTTATAAGTATACATTTTTTATATGTTGTTCATTATTGTATTTTATCTCCGTGTAATGAGTTTAATTTGTTCTTTTAATGGTTAAAAAGAACTAAGATTATTGTTTATCCTAGGTTACTACTATAATTGATTTGCATATAAAAGAATACTGGTAGATTTCTGCTCAGAAATATGAGCTAGGGTTTTTACCCTATTTAACTTTTATAATGATAATTTCTGTATTGTTATTTCATTAAGTTCAATTACTATCAAACTATTTTAAGATTATTTTAATGGCTCAAATAATTCCAGGTTAGGGTTTATGGAAAATAATATTTGTTTTCTTTCTTTAAAGATTTCTTCAGTTTCTTAAAAGAATTATTAATTTATAAACGATATTGTTTATGTTAATATTATTATCTGCGAATTTACTATATTTTATTAAGTACGGATTTGCACATATACTTTATTAATAAATACTGAGAACAATCTATAATAGTTTAGTTTATTCAATAGGATTATTTTTGTAAGCTTAATAAAAAGAAATGAGGATTTTCAAACGTGTCATTACTCCTTTACATATAATTTGTCTGTAAGAGTTTAAGAATAGTTCCTTGTTAATAATACTTTAAGCATAGGTTACTAATGTCTTTTAGTTATTTTAATTCTAAGGAAAAGAATAATGTGAGAGTTATTAAGTTCTTTATTAATATATTCCTTATCTTGAATTAGTTTGTCTTTAGAATTTAGTTAGGTTACCAATCCTTACTTAGGGTTCAAATAATTGCAGGTTAAATTAGTTGTTAATATTAGGAAATGATATAAACTAATAGAACCATATTTAAACCCTTACTTAACATTAATAAATAAGCATTGTATCTACGATGTTTCTATTTTCTCTATTTCAGGTTAGAAGTATAGTTTGTAAAAAAAAGTGCCGTGTAAAAGAATAACTTACATACTTGAACACATTGCTATTAGTTAAATAATATGGCCATTTATTTTTCTAGCATTCTTAATACACAGTATGGTTTTAACAATAAACTAACTAAGCAGATTAATATTCTTTTCTGGAAGTAACTATCTACAGAAAGAAAACATTCCAATACTCTGAAAAACATAAGTAACTCTATTCATTTCAGATTTCTATCATATCTTCATCCATTTTTAACACACTACATGTGCTAGAGTATGGTCTAGTTTATTCCAGATGGGGAAAAACATAGGTAAGATTATTTTTCATCTAATACAGATTCAGCATTCAAACAACTAAAATATTTCAAGCTTTAACAGTTCACTACATAACATATAAATTGTTCATTATTCGTTCATTCTCAGATATAAAATTTTAACACGGTAAATAAAGACTGTAGAACCTGTTTAAAGCTGGATGAAAACAGTGTTGGGAGGCCATTCCTCCCTACCAACTCCTGGAGAGTGCTCAAACAATGACTTCTCAGGACCCCCGAGCCTGTTCTTGGTCTCCTTAGCCGAGAACTGGTGGAGCAAGCAACAAAATACTAGTCCAATGACTCAGTACTAACTCTACACTCAGCAGCAAGAATTTTCAGCTGAAAATCCGTACTAGATCACTTTCTGTAGTTTACCCCTCCAACACCTTCCACAAATTCCCTTCCCAATGAAATCCTTTGAAGTACATTCACCTGAATGATTCTCCTCTTGGAATGAGCAGCCTCAACTCTCTTCAATGGGATTTTTTTATTAAGATTTCCTAGGTCTTTTTGGGTTAGTTGTCATTAATGGAGCCACTTGCTCTGATCCCACTTTCTTGGGGGATCATGACCCCAAATGTAGGGAGGTTTCCACCTGCAACATTGGAAATGTTTGAGGATGCTGCCACTTGTCTATTTTCTCTCCACCCAGTGTCCTTCACCAACTTGACCAGTAACACTCTTTTTAACAGCTCTCCCAAGCTATTGTCTCCACTTTTATTTATTTATAATTAAATATTCATAATTACATTCAACATCCTTGACTTTGCTGAGTCATCAATTACAACTTAGCAAAAAATTTAACATAATTTCTTGGAATAAAATCAAATAAGATAATATTATTTTGCAAAATTGGGGCATGTGACTTTATAACATTTTTTTATTCGACCGAGTCGCAATTAGCAGAATAAGGTACATATAAGCACTTACACCTTATTTAAGGTCCTCAACTATGTTTTTTATCTCTAAATGTTTTTGAGAAAACAGATCTGTTACAGCTGATTTTTCCACACATGGTGAATCACACTTTTATGGCCTTCCCTATCCCTCTGCAAACCCCTTAGACCCCATAGACCATTTTTGTACCTCTGATGTTTCCAAGATCATCCCTAAAAACATGCAAAAATTTCCATATGTGACTTTTAATCTCTTTCTCACGTATATACATGGATTTGACCCTTAAACCCGCGTACATCGAGATATGTGCAAAACGCCAAATTCTTTTGGAGTTTTCCTTGATGTGGATCCAACTCACTTGCCTCCTGGCCTTTCATATGCCTTGAGATCACTTGGATTCAACCTTTCATTACCCCATTGAAGAGCTATATAAGGAGCCCTTTGGATACATTGAAAGCATGAGGAATTGAAGAGCAAGAAAACTATAGTCCATTGTTTCCAGAGCTTATATCTGAGTCTGCATCCCTTTGTCCCTTGGAGCACTTTTGTGTTCTTCCCAAGCTTGCCTTTTTCTTGTGAGCTTACTATCGAGAGATGGAGGATTGAAGTGATGGAGGCCCAAGTGGACTCGGTTTCTTCGATTTGTAGATGTTCCGACAGAGGTTGTCTCTATTGTAATCTTTATTTTATATTAATAGAAATATCTTTTACTGTCCAATAATGTGTATTTGAATGAATATTTAATCCATGGATGATTTTAAATTCTTATATGTTATTAATTATATATGCTAGAGTAGGTATAACACAATTATATATAGCATGTTTGTCTTGTTTATTGAATGTTGAGGAAGCAATTTATCAATTCAAGCTGGAGTTGGAAAGCCCAACGAAGATCTACATCAACTGTCCGGAATAAGGTAGAATCGAGATCCTTTAGTGTTAGATATTTTTTTCTCTTGCATATAGGAAAGGGTTGATTTTTAGAGTCAAGCTATCTGTTGTGGTACCCCAAGCCATAGAAATTTCTCTCCGTAACAGAATTGGTGACTCCACTCAGGAGTTCCTAGTACTTGTCCTTTGGGGATTTTTATCGGCATTCAATGTTCTTGAATTGCTCTGATTTCTCTGTTTTGTGAGTCGGGTCTGGGAGAATGTTTTCCTAGTAGTGTCTGATAGGTGTGAATTTTGTCTCAGCTTATATGTTTTCCTTCATTTTTATCCCTTTTTCATCCTGTACACAAGTTTTTTCCTCACAGTCACGTGTACACACGGTTTTTCCTGACATAACCGTGTACATACGTGGGTTTTTTGTATATAGTTGCGTATGCCCTAAGTTTCACCTTTTAGAGGAAGATTGAGTGTTGATGGGTGAGTTTTGATTATTGCTGAGTCTTCCTTGATGCTTCTAGAGTCTGTATACACCTTTGTTTTTGACCAAAGACACCTTTTAGGGTAAATTTTTTTTTAAGAATGTTCTTGTCATTGCATTTTCAATTTTTTGTTTTGGGATCAGTGCATTAGATCTATTTTACCTCAGTGATTTGCGTGAGTGTTGTTTGATTTTTTTTGCAGAGTCTGGGGGTGTTGGAGTCATTCTTTTGTTTCATTATCTCATTTTTATTCAAAAAATCCAAAATTATTTGCTTTTTTGCATCATTGCACTTTGCATTTTGCATGGTACTTGCAATAGATTTTCTTAGAGAAGTATTAGTCAGGATTTCATATAGGAATGATTGCATTTGTCATTTGAAGAAAATTTTGCATTTCACGTAGTAGCATGCCCTGTTTTTCATTCGACATAATGCATTTACATTGATTGTTAGGTGTGCATTTTGCTTCATGTTGCATCATAACACCATTGGTTGCACGGTCATCCACCTTTTTTTGAGTAATAAAGCCAAATAAAATCAACGCTTAATTAAAATGGATTACACTATTTTATTTGATAGGGTACACCAACAAGATTAGGTTTTAGGGTCTTGGAATAGTTCATTGTGAGTAAATTCCCCAAGACCACTAAACAACAACATGTATGTGTCTGTCTAGGTGAGAGTGTCAAATTCCTTGGTATAATTAGTGTTTCTCAGGATCCTCCTCTTACAAGGGAGTTAAGCACGAGGCAGTGTGAGTGGTTCTTGATTGTGATGACCCCTAGTCATAACTGAGTGGTACCGAAGATATTTTAAGGATTGTATTCGTATCTGGGGGCTCTTTCGAGAGTTTCAGGCTTTACTACCCTTCCAATACGGTCAATCCCGCCTGTGACTGTCCGCCTGAGCATTGGTTATATTGAGGTGACCTTAGTTTCCTTACCTAGTTTATCAAGGGGGTAATTTGCAAGGGTTATTCAGCATGTGTCCCGGCTAGGTTAGGGTCGGACATCATAGTTGCTATATGCGTTGAAGCTGAGGGCCATAATAATTGGTTATGAACCTCCACTTGTTGTGTATGGGAATCTCAAGCCTCTCCTAGGTGAGACATACTTGCTTCATTCAAGAGCTTACATATCTTACCCTTTTTTGCTTATAATTGGATTTAGATTATATAGGTGTATGCTCTGTGCACGCTAGCTTGCTTAGGGTTCGCGTAAGTAGAAGAGACTTTTTTATTTTTTGATTCATTGTGGATTCGGGCGCGGCACTTTGCCATTCTTGTCGTTTAGCAGGACTTCCACCTTCTACATATCTTCCTCCTTTGGGATAGAGAAATATATAGTCTAGGCAGACTACTTCTCACATTGATTCACACACGATGGGAGATCATGAAGATGGAATTCTTGAGTTGCCTTCTCGACCTCATGAGGTTGGGGAAGAAGATCCTACTCCTAAATATGATCCTTCACCTGATATATCTACACAAAATAGGTATGATCCCTCATTTGCAGGTCGCTGGTATTGGTTTCTAGCCGATGAGACTCATCATGAGCCTGCGAGCACTAGTTATGATACGTTTGGTATTACTACACATGATTTGGCATAGCATGCCGAGTCAGATTTTGAACCTAACACTATACCTGGGGGCATTCCTAGTCATTTCCATATGGAAAGGTTTGGGAACATGAGTCACATTGCACCCTCCATCCTGGCGGTGGAGGTCACATCACATGTTCATCCTAGACCTAGTTCTAGTAGTCCTATTTGGATACCAGAACCGAGACGAGTGACAGTAAGGAATACCACTTACATAGTTTCACATGACCCTTCATGCTTGATTCCTATCTCTTCAAATGATATTACTCCCCCTCATTCACATGGTCCTTCAGGCCGGAATGTCACTACGAGTCATGTGCATACTGCTGCTACTCATGTAGTCGTGTCTCAGAGTCAACTACCTCCTGTTGTCTCGGGAGCTCGTATTCCTACTTCTGGAGGTCATATTCTTGCTTCTGGAGGTCATATTCCTACTTATGGAGTGTCTCATGGGACATCTCATGGGACTTTTTATGGACCATATTATGGACTGCAGTATGCATAGAGTTATTCACCTTATGGGTACAAGTATCAACAACCCGCTTACTCCCCAAATTATGGATTTGTAGCCCCAAATAGTCAAGGTACACAACATTATGGTGCTTCCATGCCACCCTACATGGGTCAAACATGAGGAGGATACTATGGCCATGGCCATGGTGGTTATGGTAACCAGTCCTATGTGAACCAAAATTATCAGGGAGCATCTCATAGACCTGTTCAACCTAGGCTCCCTTTCCTCGCAACGTTAAATTTTCCTGACTTGTCGAGACTAATGAACGATCCAGTATCTTATGACCCGGCTTGGATGGCTATCCCTACAAAGCTTCCCTCGGACATTCCCAAATTCGAGGGAAAACCAAGAGAATATCCTAGTGAACATGCTACTACATTTCACCTTTGGTGCTCTTCTAATTCCTTACATGAATATTCGATCCATTTAACGCTTTTCAACGCACCCTCAATGGGCTTGCAGTGAAATGGTAGATAGAGTTACCAAGGGGAGCATTCAATTTTTTCGATGACTTAGCTATGAATTTTTTCAACCACTTCTAGCTACCAGTGCATTAAAATGTTGGTACGGAACTCTTGTCGACCTTTCAGTAAGATAAGTCCATGCATATCTCAGACCATATCCAAGAGCGGCATAGACAGAAGAGATTGATTAAAGCCTTCATACCACTGGAGTTTCTCCTCGAGTGGTTCCTTAAATCGTTACTACCTTATATAGCGAAGGATGTTCCTACATTCGGAGTTTAGAACAAGGAACGAGCCATTTTGAGGGTGCAGGAATTGGATTTGATTTATGCTCAATCCGGTTTGTTACATGAGATCATTCCTAATGCTCCGCATTCTAGTTTCGACCCTAAGGTCAAACCTGGACCACATGCCGATGGCATTGTTGGTTGTACGAGTACCAAACCTGCAGATTCGATTGTAAAACAGGTCATTCAGTTATCTATCAACCAATATGCCTTGGGACAAGCCACATATTCATCTCAACCCACCCAACTAGCGAATGTGATTTCGGTGCAATCGTCAGACTAGAAGGGTAACCCACAACCCGGAAGGAATAAGAAGCAGGGTAAAAGCAATTGTAAGGGTGGGAATAGGAATGAAAATGCCAATTCTAATGACAAAAACACCCAAAATACTGGGGGGGACAAGAAGCCTAATCGTAAGGTTAAGTTTCCTTGCAAGTTTTGTAAGGATGACCACCTCACTCACTTGTGGCCTCAGATAGAAGAGGCCTCGAGGTTCATAGTGCAGGGCCCAGCTGTGTTGACCAAACCTTTACCTAATAATCAAAACCAGAACTCGAGGACCCATGATCATTCTGGTGGAGATCAAGATCTGTCAAAAGCTAGTAATGGTCATGGTTTCATCAATATGGTGCATGCTACTAAGGTTGTGACTCGTGCGAAGGACTATGGTTCATCACAACTTGACCTTGGAAAGGAACCTACTCCACCCGGGAGTCCTTTGCATATTGAAAACCTTGTGGATAAACTTGAAGTTGAACCTCACATTCCAAAGGGAGTGCTTAAGCATTTGGGGCACAATCCTAATGCCCGAGCCGCCCAGAACTATTCTTTTGTTGAGGATTTGGGCCACACTCCTTGTGTGATGTCTGCACTCGAAGTACTTCAGAGTTGTCCTTCACAAAGGAAGGATTTGCTTTCTACTCTTGGTGTTAACGATGATAACTCTTACTCTGTCATCAAATTTGAAACCGCGGGACTATAGCCTCTCTTGCCTTACTATCTGTCTCTCTTGATTCATGTAGAATGTCTTAACAAGACCATCAAATGCACTGTGATTGACGAAGGCGTTGCTGCTTCCATGATGTCTTTGGCATGTTGGAAGGGTTTGGGTTCCACTGAGTTGTCTAAATACACTACCATGTTGACTGTGTTTGATGGTAGATCGTTTCTTCCGCACAGAATTCTTCCTTCCCTTAAAGTCCATTTGGGGGGGAAGACCGTCACGATCAAGGTCGAGGTGGTTGATGCGCCCCTTGACTACAATATGTTACTGGGTAGGAATTGGATGTATAGTATGCAAGCTATAGCATTTTCTCTATTTAGAGTTGTATTCTTTCTGTTTAATGGGAATATAGTTACGATTGATCAAATTTCATTCAAGAATCCGTGTGTTACCGCATCTTCGAGAGCTTCTATCCCGATTGTCGAGCACTCTCTGTCGGCAACTAGGAGTGTGGTTGTTGGCATGTATCCATCCCTTATGGGATCCTTTAGCTGTCCTATACCTATTCTTATGATCGGGTCTAGTTTCAGTTAGGATTCATTGTCAGTGCATTCGGTGTCTTTTTGCACCACTTATATGGAAGATCTTTGGATTCTTCTTACACCGAGTCCTTCATGTGATCCTATCAGAACATATGTGTCCTTTCCTGTAGCAATGATAGCATATCAATATAATATTGAATGTGTTGTAGAGCCTAGTCCTTCCTCTTCACGGATAGAGGAGGAGGACCCATATGTGCTGCCTGCATGGGAAGTTGAGTCTTCTCACGCACATGACTGCGTTGATAGCATTTTTCCATCAGATGAAGCTATTATTGAGGCTATGTCTGGGGTTGATCCACCTTGGGAAGAGTTGCATCATAGAACTTACTTTCTTCCCGAGCTTGACCATTTAGAGTGTGAAGTCTTTAGGGAAATTCTTAGTGAGAGAATTGGTAGTCCCGTGGTTCCATTAAGCTCTCCTGGTTTGATGGTTGATGGAAACATGGAAAATATATCTCCTACCATTCCTATCAATATCTCTCACGATCCTCACAAAATTGAGAATGTCTATATTGGGGAATAATGTTCCCATGCTGAGATTCAAGAGTATACCGAGTTGTTCAAAGAGTTTCGTGACGTATTTTCTTGTTCATATGAGGAAATGACGGGTATCGACCCTTGCATTGTTGAACATGAGATTAAAACTTATCCCAATGCTAAACCTATTTGAAAACTCTTACTTGCAGTGAATCCTAGAAAAGCACCCACAATTAAGGCCAAGATAGAAAAACTGTTGAATGCAGGTTTTATCTATCCCGTTCCCTTGACAGAGTGGGTTTCAAACCCCGTTCTAGTTGATAAGAAAGAGGGAACGATCCATATATGCATTGATTTCTGTGACTTGAATCATGCATGTCCTAAGGATAATTTTCCCACACCATTTATTGATCATATTTTGGATGAGTGTGTGGGAAGCGAGGTATTTTATTTTATGGATGACTTTTCTGGATACAATCAAATACAGATCAAACCCAAGGACCAACATAAGACTGCCTTTATTTGTCCTTGGGGTGCCTTTGCATATCGGAAGATTCCTTTTGGTCTTAAAAATGCCGGAGCCACTTTTCAGCGGGCTATGACCTTGATCTTCCATGATCTCAAATCAATTATTGAAATCTTTTTGGATGACCTTGCTGCTCATTCTCGTCAGAGGATGCGTCATTCCTACCATTTGAGATTAGTGTTTGAAAGATGCCTCCATTACTTGGTCAGGTTAAATACTCATAAATACATATTTTGTGTGAATTCTAGCCACTTATTAGGGTTCATTGTCTCCAAGGAGGGTATAAGAGTCGACCCTTTAAATGTTGAGGCAATACTTCAATTGTCTTCCATGAGAAACATTAGACATCTTCAATGTTTGCAAGGCATGGAAAATTTCTTGCGAAGATTCATCGTTAACTTTGCCAATTTGACTAGAGTCTTTATGCATCTTTTGAAGAAGGACACTACCTTTTCTTGGGATAAGTGAGCCCATGAGTCCTTTGATGCACTTAAGCGAGCCTTAGTATCGGCCCGGGTGATTATCCCACCCAACTATAGCCATGAATTTTTACTTTATGTGACGATTGGTATGGTTTTTGTTCAGGAGGATGAGGAGCTCCAGGAGCATGTCATATATTATTTGAACCAAAACCTTATAGATGCAGAGATCCATTATTCCCATGTGGAGAAACTTGCTTTAGCTACCGTTCATGCGGTTCAAATATTGAGACATTATATTCTCGTTCGCCAGACCTTAGTGGTAGCCCATGTCAATCCATTTTAGTTCGACCTGACTAGAAGGATGATAGGGGGAAAGTATAATAAGTGGATTGTCATCTTGTAAGAATTCGATCTCGAGTTTGTTTCAGCAAAATCGAAAAAATCGTTGATTTTTGCGGAGCTTATATCTGATTTCCCAAGGGAGGAGAAGGAGGAAGTTTGTGAAGATACATTTGTTGATGAGCACATTTTCCTGATCTCAACTTTGGATCCATGGTATGGGGATATTATCATATATTTACAAACATTGAAGGTCCCTACTCACCTTTCACGGGATGAACGACGACGGTTACGTCACGTATCCAAGAATTACCTCAGAGTGGATAACACATTATACCACCATGGGGTAGATTCCATTTTACGTCGTTGTTTAACTCATGAGGAGGTTGAGCTTGTGCTGAATGATTTCCATGGAGGGGCGTGTGGCGGTCATTTATCTGGGCTTTCTATAGCTCAAAAAATCTTGAGAGGGGTTTATTTCTGGTCGTCGATCTTTAAATATTATGTCATTGCGGTCAAGAGGGGGTTATTTCTTATTACCCTCAAGTGAATGGACAGGTTGAAGAAATGAACAAATCACTCAAGTCCATTCTCCAACGAACCATTGCACAAAGCAATACCAATTGGAATATCATGATATATCCTTCTTTGTGGGATTATAGGACCACAGTTAATACTGCGACCAATTTTTCTCCATATCAACTTGTACATGGAGTGGAGTATGTATTGCTGGTTGAGTGCAAAATCCCTTCTTTAAAGCTAGACATAGAGCTCTTACCAGACACTTCCCCATTGGAGGAACATTTGGTCCACTTAGAGCAGCTTGATGAGCAATGCCGAGATGCCTTGGTGGCTCTAGAAGTGAATAAGCATCGCATTAAGGTCCAGTATGATAAATATATCCGTCCAAGGAAGTTTAGTGAAGGAAATTTGGTCCTTTTGTGGGATCAAGCTAAAGAACCATTGGGGGAAGGAAAGTTTAACCCCATGTGGCATGGTCATTACGTTGTTAAACGTGTGTTAGAGAAAGGAGCATATGAGTTAGTAGATTACGAGGGGAGAGCCTTGGCAGAACCTAGAAATGGGCTCTATCTTAAAAAGTACTATGCATGATTCTCAACCAGGGCTGACTATTGTATATTATTGTACAGTATTTTGCATAGTTAGGTTTTTCTTATGGTGATCGAGTTTGTTATTAGCTTTCGCTTCTTATGACAGATGTCAATGGAGTCTTCCATCTATATAGGTTTTTCGGATGGTGCTAGCCGCCACAATCAACACTTAGCCTCTACTGCTTGGGTGATTTATATTCCTACGGGTTAGGTATTTTCTTCAGGAGGTGTATGTTTACGACCCTCTTCAAACAATTTTTCTGAATATAGTGCCATTATAGAGCTTCTATGAGATTCCATTTCAGATGGTGTTGTTTCTCTTAAGGTACGTCTTGATTCGCAATTAGTAGTGTCACAGCTTAATGGCTTGTATCATGTTAGGGATCCAACATTATTATGAATATTCTTATGTGTGATATTGTTAGAATGACAATTTGACAACATAACATACATACATATTCCAAGAATCTATAATCAAGTTGCTGACTCCTATGCTAATGATGTGTTAGATTGCATTTGTTTCATAGACAATAAGCTCATCACAAACATACATTTTTACACATGTAAATAAATAAATCGATCATCATAGAAGTTTTTCATTAAACATCCAAAATGTGATAATACATAAGTGTCATAATACAAAAATGCGGCTTCCGAGCCACCAAAATATAAATACACGGTACTACAAAATGTATCACTCCTAGGTATCTAAGCCTAGGGAGGAGGAGGGGGGTTTTGATCGTGGAATGTCACCGCGGCTCTAGCTAGCCATCAAAATAACTGCACCCATGCTCATAGTACACCCACCAGCTGATGCTGCATGGCCTCAGGCAGGTCCTCCACTTGCGCCATGGGTACCCTATGTGTCATCCGCACGAAGTTGGTATGAATACTTTGGAGCATCCACTCTGCATCCACACCCATAATGTCATCACCTCTTCCCCTCCGTCTATGATGAGGGAAACCGTCAGGCTGTCATGGTCCTACATCTCCATACATATGACATGATGTCACTATGTGCTGTCATGCAAAAATATGTCTTTTGGTTTCATATATCAAAAAACACAAAAAAAATTAAATAATTCACAAAAATTAAAAAGAGGGTTGGGATTCATTACCAATGCCGCCATATGCTAATCCTAGTGGTAGAGGCATGTCGGGATCTCCCTAAAAATCACTCCCCGCATAGGGGTAATCATCGATGGCAACTATCTGCCGTCACCACCATGGAAAGAAATCAGCTAGATATGGGTTGGACACCCTACCTCCACCTAGTTTGTGCATCGCATCTGCCCAACATCATTGGGCCGGATCTCGAACCCCGTGAAGAGGAACGTCAACTCTAGGGCTCAATCCTAGAACATGCTCAATATACTGCTGAAACTGAAGTTTTGTACCCTGCCCATCTTGTAGTTGTTGAGTTGTTGCTTCATGTTGCTCAACAACGCAGTAATACAATCGTAAAATGTGCGTCTCATGCAGTCCACTGCGTAGAACATCAAGGGTCGTGAGGCTAGCCCTGCTATCCTGCCAAGTGTCAATAGTATGGCCTTTAGGCCTAGCACTTGTATGGAGTTAGTTGGGATCTGACTACCAACCTTCTTCACATCTGGATAATAGTATACAACTATATACTCATCTATGGTGAGGCCACCTCCGGGCCCACGAGACCGTAAGTTCACCACTTCCCCTCGTTCGGACATTCCAGTAATGAAGTATATGTCCTCCACCTCTATAGTGAGGGACATCTTGTCAATCTGGAAAGACTCTGAGTTAGGATCCCAGTAGTCTACTAGCATTTACAACAGTCTTGGTTTGGCCCTTAAGCCACCAAGACACCAAAACTTATAGAGCCCGCATGCACGAAGAGCTTGTTGTGCCATTAGATCGCCCCGTACTTCCGCTTCTACATCCCCATGCTTTCGTTCCCTCCATTCTAGTACCATTCTGCACATTGAATTTGAGTTTTGGTCATTAGTTGTCTTAGAAAAACTTAAACGCGGCCGCATACGCGACTGTTTTCTAAACAACCATGTATTTACGTGACTTTGAGGCATTTTTCCGCGTATAGCCAACCTTATACGCGGAAAAATTCTTGATTTCTGTGTGGGCTGTGGTGCATAATTTAGAATGGCCTAGAAATCATTTTCACCATGGAAATTTAAAAACTTTACATGCAAATGAAAGAGCAGGGCATGGGAAGTTACCTAGAAAAAACGGTGTTGGATTCCACCAGCTGAATCTTCCGGAATTCGTGTTTGAAGTTCTGAGCTCAATTGGGTAAAAATTTCAAATGTTTTGAATTTTTTACTATTTATAGAAATTTTTCAAATTTTTGAAATTTTTTCAAAATTTTGAAATTTTTTCAAAATTTTGAAATTTTTTACCGCCTTTCTATAGTTTTGGACCGTTTCTGACCCTTTTCGACCGTTTTTGACTAATATGATGATGTAGGAGACCGTTTTGAGCATTGTTTTGATCATTGTTTTGACCCATTCGTGTTGATTTCAGGTATGATGTTTAAACTAGCATATAGGTTAGATTCCACCTCTATTTTCATTTTGCATGACTGTATGACCATTTAATTATAACCGTAGGTACGAACCCATTCTATCTTGTCACAAAACCTTCTTACTGTCTTAGAATTGACATGATGTGAATGGTAGAGATTGACCTTACATGGGTACCCTAGTTAGGTCCTTGTTTACATTTGGTGCGCATGCCGACAGTTTGTTCTTCAGGGTGTGGGAGTTTTTTGTATAGTACCACCATGACATATCACAAGAGCCTCATACTCCTCTTGATCTTTTTTCTAGCTTGTTTCCCCATGACTCCCTTATGTCAAGTTGTAATTGTATTATCATGAGCTTTCCCTGCCTCATTGAGCCTTATGCTGGCTTACCTGACTTTGAGTATCAGCCATACAGCCTAAGCTTGTCTCATGTATAGCCATGCAAATCCATTTTATATATCCTTTGCATCTTGATTCCCTATTTTTACCGGGAGGGGACTTCCCTCCGAGTGTCGCTATACTACACATGTATCCTTACATTGAGCATAGGTATGTTTTGCTACTTGGAACTAGTTTGTTCACCTATTTGACACTCATCTCCTCCTAGTCTGTAACTTTAAAGCGATTTTATTCTTTTTCAATATTTTCAAATATTTGAAAAAGTCCAAAAAAAAAATTAAAAAACAAAAAATCCAAACAAGAAAAAATGTTATCTTTGGCAGCAGTCGAGTCCCGTCGCCTTCAAACAGAGCACTGTATATCACATCTGTTGGTTGGGTTAATAGTTTGAATTTAGGATCTGTACTAATTTATCTGAGTTTATCTCCACCGACTGGTTAAGCTTTTAGTCCCTATGGAGCCTCTTTCGATGCCTCCTGTGTTGCAGAGATGTCCCAATTTTATATATCGAGTCTATGTTGCCTACATTTATTCACCATTCACCTTTATTCTCTTGTTCAAAGAAAGTTGCCATTCCTTAGTTATCTTGACTTTGAATGTCGTCCATTCCCCATACAGTTACTGGTTCGTGCACCTTATGATCGAGTCCTTCCACATTATACAACTTTGCTAAGTACCTCTTGTTGGATGATGGGGGATGCCTTAATGCCCTCCTTCCAGCGGATTTCATCCCATCGAATTCAGATCATTTATTCTGGGATAGGAATCTAGAGTCAGTTTTGAGTGCCTTGAGACTTGCAGTCATTAGTGACAGGTTCTCTCGCCATTGAAAGTTTTTGGGAATACATCAGTGTCCCTTGATCGATGGATTCTCTCAAGTGTTTGACCTCAACACATTTATTCACACTTGTTAGTTTGCACTCTAGTACCTTGATTCCCATTTTCATTATTGGTGGGTGACCTCGCGTTGTTAACGGTATACATCAATGACTGGTAATCAGACGATGGACTACTATGTTCAACCTCGACACCTCTATTCACATAGTAGGAAATGAACTCATAGCGGTTTGTGTAGAAGGCCTTCGCATCTCTTATATCCTACCTCCTTGATCATGCCAGTGTTCATGAGATTTCAACTCTTGTGACCTTATTCCAGTATATGTCTGACATTTCCAGCCATTATGGAGATCTTGATCCATTACATATCTTCAGCCTTCATGGATATCATGATCCTTTTTATATCTTCATCTTGGAGATTCAGATCTATTTATATTGTAAGTGGCGATGACCACACATGTCATATTGTATTGTGCCTATTCATGGCTATTGTACTCTTATGTATCCGGGACTACTGTATATACTTACATTTATATGCAGAGCTTTATCATTGTATTGTATTGATTGGATGGCTAGTTCTTCCACTGGGTCCTTCATCAGTCCACTTCTAGGATGGACTTATAATGCATTTCGGCCATCGTATGACCCCTCTAACCTCACACATTAGGGGGCATCTGTTATAGCTTATTTTGCCACACATGGTGAATCACACTTTTATGGCATTTCCTATCCCTCTGCAGGCTCCTTATACCCCATGGACCATTTTTGTACCTTTGATGTTTCCAAGATCACCCCTAAAAACATGCAAAAATTTCCATACACGACTTTTAATCCCTTTCTTGTGTATATACGCAGATTTGACCCTTAAACCCGCGCACATCGGGATGTGTGCAAAAGGCCAAATTCTTTTCGAGTTTTCCTTGATGTGGATCCGACTCACTTGTCTCCTGGCCTTCCATATGCCTTGAGATTGCTTGGATTCGACCTTTCATTACCTCACTGAAGAGCTATATAAGGAACCCTTTGGATACATTGAAAGGATGAGGAATTGAAGAGCAAGAAAACTATAGTCGATTGTTGTTGGAGATTATACTTGAGTCTACATCCCTTTGTCCCTTGGAGCAATTTTGTGTTCTTCCCAAGCTTTCCTTTTTCATGTGAGCTTGCTATTGAGAGATGGAGGATTGAAGTGGTGGAGTACCAAGTGGGGGACTCAGTTTCTCCGATTTGCAGACGTGCCGACAGAGGTTGTGTCTATTGTAATCTCTGTTTTATATTAATAGAAATATATTTTCCTATCCAATAGTGTGTATTTGAATGAATATTTAATCCATGGTTGATTTCAAATGCTTATATGTTATTGATTATATATGCTAGAGTAGGTCTAACACAATTATATAAAGCATGCTTGTCTATTTTATTGAATGTTGAGGAAGCAATTTATCAATCCAAGCTGGAGTTGGAAAACCCAGTGGGGATCTACATCAACCGTTTGGAATAAGGTATGAATCGAGATCTTTTAGTGTTAGATATTTTGTTTCTCTTGCATATAGGAAAGGGTTGATCTCTGGAGTCAAGCTATCTGTTGTGGTACCCCAAGCCATAGGAATTTCTCTCCATAACAATATCCCAAAATTGGTGCAGTAAGTTAGTGATATTTCCCATAGTCTCATCGTCCCATTAATCTCCAAAATTGGAAAAATTCAGATTTTCATCCAACCCAATGTTGACATTCTTTATCTTAAGTGGACTTAGGAATTGAACACTAGACATACCAACTCCATCCAATACATGCATACCCTGTGAATCAGGTATATTTATATCAAGTGGTTAATCATTATTTTGTTCTTCTGTAACATTGTAACATTCCATCCAGTTGTGTAGTGTTGTGGTTCATTGATGGAAGTTTACTACTGCGACTGATATTTATTCAAATATCTTTCCTTTATTTTTTGTAGTGCAACATGAATTGTCGTATATTCACTTGTGCATTCGAATGTATGGGTAATGCTTGTAACTAGTGCTTCCCATCATACAGTTCCTCTTCGCATATATACTAATGTATACCAATTTATTGGTAAAATTTATAATGTGTGGATGAATTGATGAACCCACTATTGTTGCAGATACTCTTGCCATGTTGTGTGACAACACTCAATTTGCTGCACATGAATGGTCAGTCCTATATACTTTGTACTAGAATAACTAATCTCCTCCCCAAATATAATCTCTAGTAATCGTTTACACTGTGTCCAATCAGAGATAGATTATTTATCTATACCCCACCATTTAGTGGGCATAGATTTTAGCATATAGTCCAAGATAGATAGTCGTTACAATTTTGTAACTTTTTCTTCAAATTCGATTAGAAAAGACACAATATTGGGTAATCCTTCATATATAGGCAACACGCTTTATTTGGCTCCTACCCTTCGGGAAAATTTGGTGACTCTTGTGCATTTTATCATGGAGACCTCATGTATCCTTTTATGCCAATTTTCCAGGGCATCACCTGAATCAGATGTGCATGAAATAACACTCTGAAAAATTAGTTTTCCATCAACGTTGGATTTATATAGTATTCTCCTGAAGATATGATGTTATATAACTAATCCAGGTACTTTCCTTGTCCTTCACTATTTACTGGCTCAACATATCTCATTCCTTCAAGCTGATCGATTGGCGCGACCACCCTTATCTCTGAATCTTCAAATGATAATATTATTTTCTTAAAATTAATATTGGTTTGTTTTTTTATCACCCAATAAATTCCAAGAAGTGCAAGGTATGGATTTGTGCCATTGACAATGTCGATTACTTCGAAGTCGGCATATGTCCTTAATCCTTTGACTTCTACAGGCACTTGAGTTAGACTACTAATTTGTAGGACCTTCGATTGGGTCGCAAGTCTTAGTTGGATGGGAGACCAGTCTGGTTGTGACTTATTTATTCTATCCCATGTTTGTATTGTTAATATGTTGGCACCCAATCCCAAATCTAGTATGATATAATCCATATCATAATCTCCTATCTACGCATTCACTCGCAGTTCCTATCCCATCTTTAGTCTCCTCCCAATATGGTTAACTCTTTTTTCAGGTTGTAGATCATCTAGATTTTCTTTTATTAGTGCTATTATTTCAGAGACAACATCATTATCATTGATTAGTGCTAAGAAATTTTTGAAAAATTATTTAATCTTACGAACCTTTTTCATTAGTTAACTCTTGAGAACTATTCGAATTGATCGAGCATTTTCTTGACTTGTCCCGATGTCGATGATTTATTAGCATCAACAAACTTTGGTCGCACATCCAATAAGACTTATTTCTCATTCTCGACATCTAGTGGGAATTTATTTTGTGCAGCAGGTGTTACATGTGGTTGTTCTTCCTATGTATTTTGGTTTGCACCTGTCACAACACCTCCTCTTGTAACCAAAGAAATGTGAGGTTCTCTCACCTTGGAAGAAATCATCTGAATATTCTAGTTGGGTTTTGGCTTTTGATTCAACACTCGATTTAGATTGATGAAAAGTCAAGCCTGTCATTTTGCAATTAATTATGGCCATTTTCCAATAGTGTGGTCAAATTCTCTACAATAGGTATATGTTTTTGCAGGACATTCAAAATATCGAGAAAAATTTCCTGCCTATCCCCAGTTATAACGTATGACCTGGCCTCTTCCTCGACCAAATCCTCCTACTCCTTGAAGTTGTCCTTGACCATGAAAATTTCCACCCTCCATTTGGGGACGTTATTATTGTTGTGGATACTAGTTTTGTGGGTACTGTGGCTAAGGATACTGTGGTTGTTGATATTGAGAAGGATGATATCGAAACTATGCTCATTCAGGTTTCATTTGTTCATCATTTTTCATCAAGTAGGTATCCATTTTTTTTCTTACAATAGTTGGAGTGATATGCACTCCTTTTCATCATGTCATACTAATTTACAAAATTTACAATACATACTAGATGGTGAACTTAAAATATTCTGTAAGCACATACATTCTTTGGACTTGTGGTCCCTAGTCTAACATATTCTACACCAAGGAATCCCTTGGTTTTTTATCAGGTTCGACTCTTCAGCCGTGACGTAGTTCATGAGAATCGATCAATTGTGGTTATGGTGCCTTTTTGTTCTACATCTTGTACACCATAGTTATTCTTGAACTTCCTTTCCTCTCTTAATACCCTAGATCTTTACCATAAGGTTGTCCAGTTGTGAGTAAATATGCATCATTCATGTGCCATTATCTCCAATAGGAGAAGACTCTAACTTCATTTTTATCCCCAGAGCTTCTATCTCCTACATAATATTATGTTTCATCAACAAGGTTCAGATATGTGGTAATAAGGCAGCAATTTACCATTCCTTGTGTTTTACATTTGACATTTGGAAGCTCCCTTTATCCATCAATCTCTTAATATTTGGTCAGAGTCCCAGATAGATTCTATCGATAGCTGCTTAATTTCTTTAATCTTAGTGATGCACTATGATTCAAACTTTGTATTTCTAAACTCATCTATTATACCCAGTAGAATCTTGTTGAGCATCTTTTGGATAAGTCCTATTGGAACTATGGAAAATTTCATGTACCAATACAACGCATGACCTCGCAAAGTCATGATCATTGTTTATTTATTGATATTTCCGTCCTGGATTTGTCGCACAATCCACAAAAACCAAAAAGGAAACAAAGTTCTTCTAGATCTTCCAACCCATTTCCATTAAATATTGATAAATTAATGTCAACTCTAGCCATTGTATTTATTGCTGGTACAGTCATAACAAAATTTTGGCTAGTTGCACTCCCATGTTCACTATTTATAGTGTTAGTACTACTAGTATTTATAAATGAACTTGGAGATAATTTTCTATACATTACCTCTAGGGATGTATGCGGTGTTGTAAGCAAGTTGTAACCACATTCGCTTTCTGGGGCTTCAGTCGATTCTTCTAATTCTTCGTCTCCTTAAGAGATCAACTGATATTCTTCTTCTTGGTCTCAAAACCCTTCATATAAGTACAATGCAATATTGAACACCTCCTCTTCTTCATTTGTGCTACAACTCTCTCTTCCTAACAGAGTCTTTCTTCACTTACCGGATCTAAACCTTCTTCCACTTCTTCGAAACCCAGACTCTAGTTCAGTTCCACTATCTTCATGGGACATCTCAACTGAGATTGTGTCATTTTTCATATATTTTGGCTACAACATACCCACTCATTTATATCACATCCTTTTCTTGTCACAGTAGTAGAATTCCTTTTTCACATACAAGCATTTTTATCCATGTCTTTAAAGACACCAGATATCTACCACGTGGTCCTTGAAAAAAAGTTCACTCTACTTCATTGTATGAGGTTATAGTGTCAAAAAAAAACTAAGTAATGCATCCCTATAAAATACTATCTACAAAAAAATACACAGCCCTCAACATAGGGTTGTTTACTCTTTTCAATCGGTCAATCAACTAAGGATTCCACTCTCTCTCTTCTCGTCCCTATAAATTTCTTTGTTGGGTTTCCAACTGAGACAACCAATCATACAACACAATGGAAAACTTAGAAAATAAAATCTCACAAATATCCAAATAGATGTACCATCCAAACTACTATGTTGGGTTCCACCGAGATCCTTCTCTTTCTTTTTGTGTGAATTCTAACTCCATGAAATCCACCCAATCCTCAATCTTTGGTTTCGTTGGGTTCCACAACATATCCCTCACCACAACAATTTTTCTCATGAAAATGGAACCATTTGTTGTATTTTCTCCCCCCTTAAACCAGGTTCAGTCCTTATCTGCTTTAGCATAATAAATCCCAAGATATCAACCCAACATAGTAGAGCTCAGCTGGATGGACATGTGATGTAGATTCCATCTCACCCAAGATATCTCTCTTGAATGGGTAACTGTGAGAACCACATTTTCACAGCTGGGTGGGGAATTTCTGGTACCTTTTCCTTACACCAAAGTTCTCAACAAAGCCTAGGGGTAGATTATCTATGTTTATTTTATTCCACAATTAGGCCACAACCAAACTTCTCTTATGCAACTTATTATATCAACAGAGGTTGTGCAGTATAATCGTTTTTAGCTAATACAATGTGACTGATATACAATTATTCATATGAAAGCAAATCTATAAGCATTCATTCAAGGCACCTTCATACTAGCATTTCAAAACACATTCAACATTCACATATATACACAGGATATAATGTGGAAACCCATCTGGTAAAAAACCACAATGTGCTCTTCATCAAGCATGAGGAAATAAATGCACCTTTTGTCTGCACACCAGGCTGTAGACTTTACTCAATATCTTATTCTCTTTCTTTAGAGACTCTTCCTCCCTCTTATTCTCTTTGATATTCTCCCTCTCTCTATGTGCTCTTATTAATGATCTGCACATAGCCTGGATCGAATCAACCTTACCTACTCTTTTACACACCCATGTTCTGATGCTTTCCTCAAATGCACTCAACAACAATAACAAACAAATTACAGAGCCATCAACCAAAAGCTAACTGAGAGTTCACTTGTCTAATTGAAATATACCTTTAGAGTTTAAACCAAGATTTTCTCCTGCATACATCTTTGGTTCTCCCTTTTTTAGAATTATTACAAACTCAATCAATAGTCAATATAGACTCAAGACTCAATACAAAATCACTGCAGACTCATTACATAATCGATATAGACTCATTACAGACTCATTACAAACTCATTTTTTGTCACTTTATCAGCCAATTTTCTATATCCAGCCAACATATTGTCTTTCCTATTCTAGTAACACCCAATGGGAGGCACTAAATTCTTTAATTAAAGAGATTCTTTCACATGTGCATTTTTCACCAGCTCTAGCTAACTTGTACCCATGATCATTAACGCGTATCACTTTCTGAGCTTTGAACGCAAGGTAGGAAAGTTGTTTGTGTACTCTAATAGTTTCTAGCCCCTCTCTTGATGCAGAATGGTCCATTTGGTCTATTGGTCATCATAGTTTCCCACAGGGTAATACTATTCCTTAACGACATCTACAAAATATCCCCAAGTGGGATTTGTCTCACATAGTTCAGACTCGTCTGGTGATTTTTTCTCCAAATAAATTTACCACCAATTTTTGACATGGGGGGTGACCTTGATGAGCGCAAAGGTGATATTTTCCCTGACAAAAAAATTGTGGATAGAGAAATTCCCTTCTAGAACACTCACCCACTGATCTAGGGAATCAACATCGATCTGGCCTTAAAATAAAGGAATATCAAATTTAACTTGTACCTTGAAGGGATTTTCATCGCTGAAATGGTTTCTCATTGCATATGCACTTGCCAATGCTGGTGTTCGTCGAAGGATTTAGGTGAAACTATCCATCATATCATTCCTCTGTCGCTTGAGGGATTCCTTAAGCAATGAATTTATAGGATATCCTACAATGTCGTCTTTCTTTTCTTCTTCCATGGGGACCATTTGGGGCAGAAAAAGTGATCTTTTCCAAGTGAAACTAGTTCAAGACCAAACTCTCTATACCCTGACCTTGTCAAGGACATGCACTGAGAAACAATGAAAGAGTCAATTTCTCTGATACTACTGATCCATATTTACGTGTGAATCAAATGAGAGAACATATAAATAATCATAAAAACAAACATATTGCAAAGATAACAGAGATACAATAAACACATATTCTATTAAATGGCAGATATAGAACATAGTGTAATTACAACAACTAGAATGGTGGCAGCTATCTCTGAGAAGAGATGTGGTTATTATGCTCATATATGCCAAGATGAATACAAAATGAGGCCAAAAGGGCCTATTTCTAATAGTAATGAGGGAGATAACGCCAAAAATTCCAAAAGATAACCCTAGAAGATGAATCGTGATAAATTTTGCAGCCCCAAGGTGGTAAGTTGAACAATCAACTTCCTTGGGTCATAAATTATGCATACGATCTTCTATTTGGGAACTTGATATCCCATTGGAAATTTCTATCTGATATTTAAAAGTTTTGAATACAAACAGATTAATGTCAATGACAACCATTTTGCCCCCAAAATTTCCAAAAGCATTGTTTAGGGCCTCAAAACGGCCCCAAATGTTTGGGACCCAAAATACCGTAGAAAAATAACTAGGAAAAGACCACAGTGGACAATTTTTTTGAGCCAATGGAATAGCTAAGTGGCCACCAATATCCATCTAGATCATAATGTATAATTTAAATGCAGTCAACTCATTTTCAATATTCTGTTATTGTTAATCTTCTATTAGTTCTTCCCAAGTATTAGAGACTTGGTCAACATCCTTAACACATATGTCTTTTGCTTCTATATTTTTCATATCTTCCATTTTTTATTCTCTTCTTTTATCTAGCATATCTGGAGGTGTACTAGGCCTTACCCTCTTTCCATGATGGGTAACATTTCTATTAAGTTTCACGGCTATGTCACCAAGTCTAGCGACTTTCATGTCTGGTTCCATTTCCTCTGTCATTCCATCTACTTTAATGTTCTTACAGGGCAGTGCTATTGTTTTGTCCATTTTCTGGCAGTTTTCTTCCCATGACTTTGTATGTTGCTCAGTATCTAGTACTACTAGTTTCATTTTCTTGAAATGTTTATCTGCAACCTTCATTTTCTTGGCCAGGACACATTTTCACAGTTTTATTTATGCAGTTACAAAATTTTGTATTGCGTATATATCATTTATTTTCATAGAAGAAAAATATATGGTTATCTAACTAATTTCCCTATAAACATCATTAAATTCTGGATTTCCTAGATCAATAACTCCTCTAGAGACCTCAAGCTTTATTGGTGAAACCAAAACTGGTATTACAGGTTTTTATATGTTTGATGTATCTAGTGGGTTGTGTGGGTCCACAATTGTGACTGGATAGTTAACAACAATTTTAACATGTCCTATCATTGTATAGAATTTCTTGAGGAGATTAGTAACCATACCTGAAATATGTTTTTGTCGCTCCTCTATAGTTTTGAAACTAGACTGTGTTGCTTCATCTATTTCATCAGTCATCATTTTCAAATTTTCACTATCCAATATTATGGTATTGCAATTATTGTCATATTTCATCTTATTTTTCTTTCTCCTGGACTGGAATTGTTCTCTCTGAGGTTATCCGCCATCATTTTCTGTCCTTGGTCTGTCGAGGTTAAGTTGGAATGACTCTCAATAGAGTCCAAATCAACTGGTTTGTTTTCTTATTCCTTATCCGCACTTGGGTTATTTTATTGTAGTTGTTATTCCTCATGTTGAATTTTCTCTTCTGGTAATGGAACACACCATTCTTTCGGCCAATCATTAACAATTTATTCAATTTCCTCCTTTGTCATAACAAATTTGGTTGGAAAACTCTGATGCTATTGATCTTGTCATGGCTACATATTAATATGGTGTGTTCCAATTTCAAATCTAACAATATGGAGGAATCATTGAACAGTAGCGTTATCTAGTATGTACATGTTCTTTACTTGGTTCCATATAGCTTCTCCATACATAAAGAATTCAATACTATTTTCCCTTTGTCCTTCCTTTATGTCTTTCTCAAACCAAAGGTTCTGATATCTCTCTCTCCTATAGTTTTCTGGTAGGTATACCCCTTGGTAGTCTGTTGGGTCGAACCATGATATAAATGAAATTAAAATTAATAGCCATGAGTAGTTAAATTCCCTACCCTTTTCTTCTACATCAATGACATCTTGAAAAATTTGGTTCAATAATAACATACACCAATTTATCTGAACTCGTTGTGCATAAATTTCAGCAAGGGCAATCGCCCCCATGGTGCATTGGTGTGGACACATTTTATGAATTAAATTGGATGCCAATACTTTGGAAGCAAGGAAAACAATTTCATTATTAGTAGACTTGATAAGAAATACCCTTTTACTTCATCTGTGAAGCTATTGTCGCTTGTTGACCCTTTTTGAGAAGTGGCGCCAGGTCCTTCCGTATGAATGGTAGGCCTATAATTAACACAATTATCTTAATATATATAGGTATTGGCTTTCGTAGCCATGATACCCCACCATGGATAAATACCAATAACTACTTAACACATGTGTTTATTATTGTGCTATGCCAAAATGTGGCATTATATACAACAATGATAGTATGCCAGAATGTTCTAGTCCTCTAGCCCATTCATTCGCAACAAATAGTAGTAGTTCTGCTGTGTTTTGCATAGCATCCATGCAGTTCTGGTGATCCAGGTCTGTTTGGGTCCTATTGCAGTTGCAACTACTTCCCCAATTTTTTTATATTTTAGGTCCCCTCCTTACAATTTTGATTGAAAGATTACTTAAACTTTTTTCCATCTCTAGGGAGTCCCTCCTAAACACTTATTTTTTCCAAAATTTTGAAAAAAGGAAGTTTGGATAAGTTAAAACTCATGTTTTTACTACGACATATCGAAGTAACTTGGTCATTTTTTCTGATGTGTCGGAGAAGCTCATCTAGTCACGGAGATACCATTGGCTGGAGAAAAATATATTTTTTCAAATCGCCATTTTGGCATATCTCAGCTAAACCCATCGACATTGTCAGAGGAAACTCACAAGTTTCTGTCGACATGGTCGAAGGCCTTGGAACTTTTTTTTGAATGAATACTTTTCGAGCTAACTTCGAGTTTCACGCCGAAATGGTCGGAGGAAAATTGTGAGTTTTCTCTGAAGCATTTGACAGTCTGAATAAAGAAGTGCAATCTTTAGAACACGCTGAAACAATCGCAAGTCGCACGATCAGAGATTTTGAAATAAATATACCGATACTATCAACATGACATAAAACATATCAGCGACACAGTTGGAATAACTCAAATGTTTTTCTGATACTATTGGGATCACAATCTCTTCCAGTGCAACGGAAATTTTTCGTACCAAGTGACGTTTCACCAACCACTACATTAAATCACCCAACAATCGCATTAATGACCATTATTTTTAGACTTTTCTATATAAATGGATGAATTATTTTGGTTGCAAGCTAACTTGGAGTTTCATGCTGAAATGACCAGAGGAGACTCATGAGTTTTCTTTGAAGCATTCCACAGACTAAATAAAGAAGCATGAGATTTAGAACACACCGAAACAATATCAATTCCCACGATCATATATTTTGAAGTAAATATACCAATACTATCAGCATGAAATCAAAAATATCGTGGACATAGTCGAAATAAATCAAACGGTTTTTACGATACTATCGGCATCACAATCTCTTCCATTATGGCCAAGTGTCTTCGTTCCAAACGGTGTTTCTCCAAACACCGCACTAAATCACCCAACAATCGCATTAATGACCATTATTTTTCCCTTTTCTATATAAAAGGACGAATTCTTTTGGTTTTGTATCCCACGAAATGTCGTTGTAAAAAAAGCTAATCGACGAGATAGAACAAACAATAAGATGGTTACCTACATCATGTTTTTGGTAAATTGTTGTTGTTTTAAAACTAAGAAGGAAAGTTGGAGGATATGCATCAAGACTTTTGACATAGGATAATAACTGGTTTATAGATCACACAATAACATATGCAGATGTGTTGATAGGTTGCATTTGAACTTTGTAAGGGAAATGGATTGGTAACTATGGTTTTCTTCTCTATTCTGGAATAGGTGCAATAATGCATGTTTATTTCTTTGTATTTTTGAAACAGTTGAAGTATTACTAAGAATATTCTCGCTATTCTCATGTCACAGGTTTTATTCTCACCAAGCAAGATTACCTTCTGAGCAAGGACCAACATCTAAAACATTTGCAGGAAAGACTAGAAGAAGACATACAATACATCCAGAAAATAGAATTTTTTAATGAAGATGACATTAACTTTTGGATTGGGAAGGCTTACGTCAACACTCACATCCTAGGAGACATGTGTAAGTCTTCTACAGAAAATGTAACACACGTGGAGACATAGTTGGTGGTGCATGAAGTGACTGTATGAGTACTTGATCCAATAAAGTACAAAACTACTACTAAGGAGACCAACTCATGGGATACATATGTCTCCAGCAGTGTAGGGCCCACATAAATTTTGCCTCTTATGGAACCGTTTGTATTTTCCCATGTAAATAACAAAAAGACAAATTGTGGATATTTTTAGGCTTATGGTAGGTCAAAGGTGACAAAATGACAAATTAAGATTGTAATAAATAGGGGTAAGGAAGTACACTAGAAGAGATTTTCGCTAGAACAAAGAAGGGTTTGAATATTTGTAGGAGAACTTAATTTTCTGCTAATAAAGAAGGACTTGTTTTGTAGGGAAAGGTTGCATAATAATTTTCTTGGAATGTTTTGAAGTCATAATGTGGAATTACTTCTTCTAGTTTCCATGCAAATGTGAGATTGTTTTAACTATTCTGAATTACTTCTTTGGTGATGAATGATTTTTCTTTCCATATAAATGTCTGTGTATGAAATGAGCAATGAATGTTTTATTATTTCAGAGCTACCTTTGATATTATTTCTGCTGTAAATATGAATATTAAATGTACATTTCTCTAACTTTAATTTTACTCCCTACGGGGATAGGATAATTTAGAATAGGATAGATTAGCTTTGTCTTAGGTATAGAAGAATAATGGAGAAGGAAGGAAGGGTAAGATGAGAGGTAAGAAGCCACGCATCGCTTGTGAGGTTTCTGCTTATCAATTATATGAATTTAGGAACTTGCATCTCATCTTTAAAAATAAAATTACATAAACGGTGGACCAGGTCGTAACTGGTAAAGATTTAAACAAATTAATATATGGTATCTGGACCATTAACCAAACATATTCCCCACACCAAACTGTGGATGATCTAATTGGGATTGTTTATCATGGAGAATCCCTACTATTAGTACGTGGAATTTTTCTAGGAGTTAAAATATTTGGTGCCAGGAGGAGGGAAGCCAGTGCATGACTAATAGAGGGAGTCGATTTGTGAGAAACAGTGCCACTAGAACTACATTTGAAGTGACTTTAATAGAATATTTTGTTCTTCAATATGAATACCAAGAAAGGGTAATTTCCAAAGAAGAAGATTTAGAATCTTTATACGCGGTCTCATTTGAATAAGTTGATCATTTTTGGAGGTACATGCAATCCTACATTAAGAAGATTGGTGGGTTGAAAGTAATCCCTTCCTTACCCAGGAGGAAAGATCCCAAGAAAATAGTCTCATGCACTCGAGACTTGGTGCTTGTGGAAAATTGGAAGAATTGGTAGATTTTTCTTTCCATGAAATCACCCAACCTCTTGATCAGTTAGGTTCTGAGTCCCCTACATCTCAAGTATTTCTGAATTTTGCACCACACTCTTCGCTTTGAGTTATGGAAGCTATTAATCAACCTGCATGGAGAACCAAGACTCCACTCAACCTGGCTACACCTTTACATGATTTGCCTAAGTACCCAGAACAAGTGCTACCAAATTTTGATCCTAGAAAGGGTATCTCTGCTGAATATCATCTAAAAAGTTTTTATCTCGCACTAAGTCCTCTCAATATTGATCATGAAGAAATTGTGTGCAGAATATTCCCATATAATTTTTATCCCAAAGAGTCTTCATGGTATTTCAGTCTACAGGATAACTCAATAGAAAACTGGGATACATTTGAGAGAATGTTTAGAAGTAAATTTGAGAACCAGAAAACCGTAGCCACAATCATGAAAGAGTTATTGTCTATGAAGATGGAAAAGAAAGAGAAGGTTCAAGACTTCAAAAAATGGTTTACTACTCTTTTAAATAGTTTTAGTGGTGTTCCAAAACCAACTGAAGAGTCTTTGGTAGAATATTATACTACAACACTATACCCACCTATAGCAATGTTTATGAAAAGGGAAGTTAAGCCCATGCTGGTAGAAAAATATGAAGAATCCAAATGGATGGAAGATGATCTTGATACTATTGCAAGACATACATTAGAACCAAAAGTGAAAACAATATCCAATAAAAAGCTTTTGTTGTTAGCTAGGCCTAAAGAAGAACATTCGAATGAGCTAGAAAATGTGGTGAAAATGGTGCATAAATTATCAAACAAGATACTAGATTGGGAAAAGGAGAAGGGAGATAGTTCATCAAGAAATACATTCAAATGTTACTACAAGAAAATAGAAGAAAGTGGACAACCTCAACCACCTCTAATTAATTTAGTTGTTTTAAATTTTAATGAAGTGGACATGGATAATTTTTGTACTTTTCATCAGGAACACCATTATGAAAAGAATATCCATAATGGATAAATTTGATGACTTTGGTTATGAATAAATTATTAGATGCTCAGCTGGTAGATCCAGAAGAAGAATAATACCAAACTAATGAACATGAATAAACAACATAAGCGACCACAATGGTATTATGGGATTTGGAACCCACATTGGGATAGAATGAATATGAACATAATGAGGAAGTCCAAGTATAGTCAGTTAATGTTACAAGTAGGAGTAAAGGATTGGTGGTGGATCAAAGTTTAGTGCTGCCTAAAATAAAGAAAATAAAGGAAACCTTGAAGATAATTATCGCCACTACTCAAACACAACATAAGTTTAATCCAGAAAGAATGAAAGAAAATAGCCTAGTAGTTGATAAACCCGTGAGAACCATGGTAAATGAAACAAAAAATCTAAAGAGTATAACATGGGATATGATATTGTGGAATATATCAAGAAAACAAAAGAAAATATCTATTTATTTCAATTATCTAATATTCCTCAGCAAAGAAAGAAACTACTGGCATCTTTTGACCCACAACCAAGAAGTACTTCAAAAGCCATCGAATCAGATACTAAGATTAATGAAGTAAGCAATCATGGTAAATTGAAATCCTGGACTTTTCCTTTCTTGTTAACATTTGAAAATTTTAACTAAAATGTGCATATTTTTTTGGTAGATTCTAGATCCTCGTCCAATGTAATGCCCCTTTATATTTGTGAAAATATTAATGGTCAACTGACACCATCCCCTTCAAAGATTATTCAACTAGATAGGTTTGTTGTTAAGGTCATAGGGGAGATGAAAGATGTGATAATAAGATTTTATGCAGATCCAAGAGTTTGTCAATTCATAGATATAATAGTGGCAGACATACCTGAGGATTATTGTTTGATATTGAGTAGGAAATAGTCTACAAAAATAAATGGAAATTTTTACAAATGATTGGTGTCACATGTGGCTACCTTACCAAAATATTCAAAATCAAATTAAGATACTCAGGGAACCCCATATGAAACAAAATGTGACTCATTTCGAAGTAAATAATGAACCGGTCAATTTCTCATCTTCGGTTTTGGGAAATCACTTTTTAGATCTTGAAGTGGGGAATTACGAGCTGACGATGTCAGTTAATAATTAGACATATAGTCCGACCTCCTTTGTGTTAGATTTTATCATTCAAGATAGCACTATGTTAGGATCTTTAACTAAGAGAATAACAAGCAAAACAATCAAACACAAGTGACGATGAACACAATGTTTTTCCTTAGGGAAACCATAAATCGAGAAAAATCCCACAACTTCCTCAGAGATACAATCAGAACCAAAAGTAAAACCCCAAAAAAGTAAGATGATCTCTCGACATCAGTAGCTTCTTTCTTTCTAGCCCCATCAACTTCTTCTTTCTCAGCTATGCGCTACAACTGAGTGAGAGTGAGTGTGTGATAAAAAGAGAGGGTCACTCTCTATTTATACTAATTCCCGACTTGACAATAACTCACTAGGGCCGAATTCTCTAGGAGAGTCTAATAACCTTAGTGCCCCACAACTGTGGGGACTTTAACCCTTGAAAAATAGGAGGGTTACCCACAATTGTTATAACGGATTTCACCACACTAGGTGAATCACACATTGTATGGCCTTCCCCTATCCCGCTACAGACTCATTATTCCCTATGGACCATTTATTGTCTTTTCATGTATCATTGACCATCCCTAAAAACATTAGAAAAATTATATACGCGTCCTTTTCCCCGATAACTGCGTACATACGCGGATATACCCTCTATAGTCGCGTACATCGCGA
>LPNX010879391.1:51388-185097 GCA_001517045.1 Pseudotsuga menziesii | reverse complement strand
ATTGATTATATATGCTAGAATAGATCTAACACCATGAAATATAGTATGCTTGTATTGTTTACTTGTTGTTGAGGACGTGTTATAACAATTCAAGCTGAAAATTGGAAAGCTCAACGGGGATCTACTTCAACCGTCCGGATTAAAGTACGAGGTTTGATCCTTTAGTGTTAGATGTTTTTTATTTCTATTGCATATTGGAGAAGATTGATTTATGGAGTCTAGCTGTCTGTTGTGGTACCCCAAGCCATAGGAATTTCTCTCCGTAACAGAATTAGCGACTCCACTGGGGAGTTCCTAGTAATTGTCCTTTGGGGGTTGATCTTTTGGCATTCAATGTATTTGAAGTGCTCTCTCTCTCTTGTTTCTGTGTCGGGTATGGGGGCATGTATGCCTGGTAGAGCCTAATTGGTGTGAATTTAGTCTCAGCCTGTCTGTTTGCCTTGAATTTTTGCATCTTTTTCTTCCTATACGCGGGTTTGTCACTTACAGTGGCGTATACACGCGGGTTCCTCTGGAATTTTCGCGTATACACGCAGGTTCACTGCGCACAGTTGCGTATACCCTAGTTTTTTACCTTTTTGTGGAAGATTGTGGATTGCTGGGTGAATGCTATTAGTTGCTGAGTCTCCTTTGGCACTACCTGAGTCTGTTAAAGCCTCTGTTTTTTACCAGAAACGTTTTTTTTAGCCTAAATATTTTTTTTTAGGAAAGTTCTTGTCATGGCATCTTTGATTTTTTGTTTGAGATTAGTGCATTAGAGTCCTTTTTCCTTAGTTCTTTGCTGGAATGCTGTTTATGTGTGCATGCAGAGTCTGGGGTGGTTAGAATCATTCTCTTGCTTTTTATATCTCTTTATTTTCAAAAAATCCTAAATATTTGCTTATCATCATGCATTGCATTATGCATTTTGCAGTGTACTTGCATTAGATCTAGATTTGCTTTGGAGTAATAGTTAGGAATTCATATAGAGAAATTTGCATTCAGCATTTGAAGAAGAAATTGTGCATTCACATAGTACACATACCCTATTTTCATGGACACAATGCATTTGCATTGATTGGTAGGTGTGCATTTTACTTCTTGTTGCGTCATAACACCATTAGTTGCACGACCATATCCTATTTTTGAGTAAATAAAGCCAAACTAAAATCAACGCTAAATAAAATGAATTACACTCTTTTTCTTTTTAGGGTGCACCAACAAGCTTAGGTTTTAGGATCTTGGAATAGTTCATTGAAAGTTAATTCTCCAAGGTCACTAAACAACAACAACTAGGTGCCTGTCCAGGGAGTGTGTGAAATCCTTTATATAACCAGTGTTCTCAGGAAGCTCCTCTCAAAAGGGAGTCAAGCACTAGGCAATGTGAGCGGTTGTTGATCGGGATAACCCCTGGTTGGTAACTGTGTAGCACCGGCGATATAGCCAGGATTGTATTCATATCTGGGGGATCTTTCGGGAGTTTCGGGCTTCGCTACCCTACCCATACGGTCAATCCCGCCTGCGACTGTCCGCCTGAGCGTTGATTATATCGAGGTGACCTTAGTGACCTTACCTAGGATATCGAGGGGGTACATGTAGAGGTTATTCTGCATGTGTCCCGGCTAGGTTGGGGTCGGACAGCACAATCGCTATACGCATTGAAGCTGAGGGCCACAATAATTGGTTTCGAACCTCCGCTTGTGGTGACAAGGGCCTCTCAAGCCTCTCCTAGGTGAGACATACTGGCCACATTCGGGAGCTCACTTATCCAGCCCTTGTTTGGTTGCTTTTGGCTTTAGATTTGATAGTGATTGCTCTGTGTATGCTAGTTGGCCTAGGGTTGACGTAAATAGAGAGTCTTTGCTTTTTTGTTGAGTCATTGTGGATTCGGGTGTGGTTCCGCGTCGTTCTCGTCGGTTAGCAGGACTTCCGCCTTCCACTTCTCCTCCTCCTTTGGGAGAGGGGCCTAGTCGGTCCAGGCGGACTGTGTCACACATTGATTCACACACCATGGAGGATCATTCAGAGATTATTCCTGACCCACCTCCTCCTATTCATATTGACGATGGGGAACTTACCCCTACATATGATCCCTCACCTGACCTAGCTGAGATCGGTCCCGTTATTTCCCAGATAGGATCTTTACATGATAGACCTACTTATACTAGGCCAGATTCCCCATTGACCAGATACCGGCATGGAATGCTGGAAGATGCCGAGACTCACTTTGACCCTCATAGCACCAGCTATGGTGTTTATGTTACCACTGGTTTTCCTATGCACGATTTGAAATTTCATGTTGAATCTGATTTTGATCCTAACACTATACCTGGGGGCATTCCCATGCCTTACCTTGCGGAGAGGTTTGGGAGTACTAGTCACATTGCCCCTTCCATCCCAGCGGTGGAAGCCACATCTTATGTACCTTCTAGATCTAGAGTTAGTGATCCCATAGCGATACCAGGTTCTAGACGAGTGACGATAGGCACTAGCACATATCTTCTTACAGAGATTCCTTCGTCCTCGCTTCCAAGTTCTTCAAATGCGAATCCTCCACCTTACTCTCGTGGTCCTTCGAGTCGTCATGTAGCTACGAGTCAGATCCGTACTGCAATTACTAGACAAGTTGTGTCTCAAGCTTACATACCACCCGTTGTTTCGGGAGGTTATGTTCATGTTTCTAGAGGTCAAGTTGCTACTTCTTCGACATATATCCCTACTTCCGGTATGTATATTCCTACTTCCGGAATGTATATTCCTACCTATGGAGTGTCTCATGGGCCATCGCAGCCGATTACCTATGGACCCTACTATGGGGCGCAGTATGGTCAGGTCTCTCAACCTTATGGAGGCGGGTATTCACAACCTGCTTACTCTCCCAACTATGGCTTTGTAGCTCCTACTAGTCAAGGTCCACCTCATTATGCGATTTCCACGCCACCCTATACGGGTCATACAGGAGGAGGTCACTATGGCCAAGGTCATGGTGGTAATCAATCCTATGTGAACTAGGGAGCGGTTCCTAAACCTCATCATGCTAAGCTCCCTTTCCTCACAACACTCAATTTACCTGACTTATCGAGAGTTACGAACGATCCTGTGGCTCATGACCCGGCTTGGCCGGCTGTCCCTACCAAGCTTCCTTCGGACATACCTAAGTTCGAAGGAAAACCAGGAGAGGATCCGAGTGAACACGTTACGACATTCCACCTATGGTGCTCTTCCAATTCATTGCATCAGGACTCAGTCCGCTTGAGACTATTTCAACGCACCCTTACAGGGCCTGTGGTGAAATGGTACATAGAGTTACCTAGGGGTGCCTTTACTTTGTTCGACGATATTGCGATGACTTTCCTTAATCACTTCCAGCTACCAGTACGATATGATGTCGGTACCGAACTCTTGTCGACATTTCGGCAAGATAAAGCCACCCATATTTCTGATCATATTCAGGAGTGGCGTAGACGGAAGAGATTAATCAAAGCCTTTATACCGCCGGAATTCCTCCTTGAGTGGTTCCTCAAATCGTTATTACCATATATCGCGAAGGATGTCTCCACATCCAGAGTGCAAAATGAGGAACAAGCCATATTTAGGGCGCAGGAACTAGACTTGATCTATGCTCAGTCTGGTTTGTTATATGAGATTATACCTAATGCCCCTCGTTCTAGTTTCGATCCCAAAGTCAAACCTGGACCACATGCCGATTGCATTGTGGGTAGTGCAAGTAAGAAACCTGCAGGTTCGGTTGTGAAACAAGTTTCTCAATTGTCAATCAACCAATCTGCCTCAAGACAAGCTACGACTTCATCTCAGCCCACCCAAACGGCGAATGTACTTGCTGTGCAATCGTCCGACAAGAAAGGTAACCAGCAACTTGGATGGAATAGAAAAAAGGGTAAAAACAATAATAAGAAGGGTGGGAATAAAAATGAGAATGCCAACAATAATGCCAAGAACAATAAAAATGCTGGGGGGGACAAGCAGAATAAGCGTAAGGTTAAGTTTCCTTGCAAGCTTTGTAAGGAAGATCACCTCACTTACTTGTGCCCTAGGATGGATGAAGCTTCGAAGTTCATAGCACAAGGCCCAGCTGTGTTAACGAACCCCTTACCGCATAACCAAAATATGAACTCGAAGTCCCATGATCAATCTAGTGATGATGATCCACCTGAAACTAGTGGTAGTGGGTGCATTAATATGGTCCGTGCCGCGAACGTTGTGACACGTGCGAAATATTATTCTTCGTCACAACCCAACCCAGGTAAAGAACCTGATCCACCAGGAACCCCTTTGCATATTGAGAAACCTGCGGACAAACCTGAAGCTGCACCTCGCATTCCTAAGGGGGTACTTAAGCATTCGGGGCATAATCCAAATGCCCGAGCTGCCCAGAACTATTCAGTTGTCGAGGAATTGGGTCATACTCCTTGTGCGATGTCTGCATTGGAGGTGCTTCAGAGTTGTCCGTCGCAAAGGAAGGCTTTGCTTTCTGCTCTTGGTGTGAATGGTGATGGTTCTTCCTCAGTGATCAAGTTTGAAACTGAAGGACATCAGCCTCTCTTGCCCTACTATGTGTCCCTTTTGGTGCATGTATAATGTCTTAATATGATCGTCAAGCGTACTGTGATTGACGAGGGAGCTGCTGCTTCTGTGATGCCTTTGTCTTGTTGGAAGGGTCTTGGTTCTCCTGAGTTGTCAAAGTCTACAACCATGTTAACTGCTTTCAATGGGAGATCGTTTAGGCCGCACGGTATCCTTCCTTCTCTTAAAGTCCGTTTGGGGGGGAAGACTGTTACGATAGAGGTCGAGGTGGTTGATGCACCCCTTGACTACAATCTCTTACTAGTAAGGAATTGGATGTATAGTATGCAAGCCGTTGCGTCTTCCGTATTTCGCGTTGTATGCTTTCCTCATAATGGGAAGATTGTGACGATTGATCAGATGTCATTCAAGAATCCACCTGTTAGTGCATCTTCGGAAGCTTCGGTTCCGAAATTTGAACATTCCCAGCCGGCAACTGGGAGTGTCAGTGTAGGTATGTATCCTTCCCTCATGGGAACTTTAAGTTGTTCTGCACCTGTCCTCATGATAGGAGCTAGTTTCAATGGTGCATCCACGTCTACGAGATCGGTGCCTTTTCGCACAAGTCATATGGGAGATCCTTGGATTCTTCCTTCACCGAGTCCTTCGAGTGATGCCATTGAAACGAGTGTGCCGTTTCCTGCAGCCATGATTGCTTACCAAGCTAATCTTCAATATGCTGCAGAGCCTTGTTCTTCTTCTTCACGGACAGAGGAAGAAGACCCCTGTGTGCTTCCTGCATGGGCAGTACAGTCTTCTCATGCCCACGATTGCCTTGATACAGTTTTCCCTTCAGATGAAGCGATCATCGAGGCTATGTCGGGAGTTGATCCACCATGGGAGGAACTCCATCATAGATCATATTCCTTCCAGAGCTTGACTTGTTGGAGCATGAGGATTATAGGGAGATTCTTAGACAGAAAGCTGGTAGGCCCATGATTCCATTAAGCTCTCCTGGTCAGATGGCTGATGGAAACATGGCAAACATATCATCTACTATGCCTATCAACATTTCTCGCAACCCTGGTACGGTTGAGAATGTGTACATTGGGGCGGATTGTTCCCAAGATGAGATTCGTGAGTATACTGAGCTGTTCAAGGAATTCCGTGATGTTTTCTCTTGGTCTTACGATGAGATGCCAGGGATTGACCCTCGGATTGTCGAACACGAAATTAAAACATACCCCAACGTGAAGCCTGTTCGACAGCGTTTACGCGCGGTAAATCCTAGGAAAGCACCCGCCATTAAGGCAGAGATAGAGAAACTATTGAAAGCTGGTTTCATCTATCCCGTTCCCTTGACGAAGTGGGTTTTAAATCCCGTTCTGGTAGATAAGAAGCAAGGAGCGATCCGTAAATGCATTGATTTCCATGATTTAAATCGTGCCTGTCCTAAGGATAACTTCCCCACGCTGTTTATTGATCAGATTTTGGATGAGTGTGCGGGTAGCGAGGTGTTCTCCTTTATGGACGGTTTTTCCGGATATAATCAGATTCAAATTAAACCTGAGGATCAACATAAGACCGCATTTATTTGTCCTTGGGGAACATTTTCATATCGGAAAATGCCTTTTTGCCTTAAAAACGCTGGAGCTACTTTTCAGCGGGCGATGACCTTGATTTTCCATGATCTCAAGTCCATTATCGAAGTATTTTTGGATGACCTCACTGCTCATTCTCGTATGAGGATGCGTCATTATTATCACTTGAGATTGGTGTTCGAAAGATGCCATCACTATGCTATTAGATTAAACCCTCATAAGTGCATCTTTTGTGTGAAATCAGGTCGTTTATTAGGATTTATCATTTCAAAAGAGGGTATAAGAGTCGACCCCTTGAAAGTGGAGGCAATACTTCAGTTGTCTCCCCCGCGAAATATTCGTCATCTTCAGTGTTTGCAAGGCATGGCAAACTTCCTACGAATATTTGTTGTCAATTTCGTCAATTTGACTAGAGGTTTCATGCGTCTCCTGGAGAAGGATACTCCCTTTGAATGGGATGAGCGAGCCCAGGAGTCCTTCGATGCCCTTAAGAGAGCCCTAGCATCGGCCCCGGTGATTAGTCCTCCGGATTATAGCCGTGATTTCCTATTGTATGTGGTCACGTCTTTAGAGACGATTGGGATGGTTTTGGTTCAAGAGGATGAGGAGCTCCAAGAGCATGTCATATACTATCTGAGCCGAAACCTTATTGATGCAGAGATTCGATATTCTCATGTAGAGAAGCTTGCCTTGGCCACTGTACACGCGGTGCAGCGTTTGAGACATTATATTCTCCTTCGCCAAACTTTGGTTGTTTCCCATGTCAATCCATTTCAGTTCGTCCTCACACGTAGGATGATTGGGGGAAAATATAATAAATGGATTGTCATTCTGTAAGAGTTTGATCTCGAGTTTGTTTCGGCAAAATCGAAGAAATCGTTAATATTTGCAGAGCTCATATCAGATTTTCCGAGCGAGGCTGAGGAGTTGGTATGTGAAGATACGTTCGTGGATGAACACATTTTCTTAATCTCAACGACTGACCCATGGTACGGTGATATCATAGTATATTTGCAAACGCAGAGGACCCCTACTCACCTCTCGCGGGATGAGCGACGTCGATTACGTCACGTTTCCAAGAACTACCTCATAGTGGACAATACTTTGTACCACCGTGGAGTAGATTCCCTTTTACGACGTTGTTTAACTCGCGATGAGGCTGAGATAGTGCTTAATGATTGCCACGGAGGGGCGTGTGGTGGTCATTTATCTGGGCTTGCTACAGCCCAAAATATTTTGAGAGCAGGATATTTCTGGCCGTCGATCTTCAAGGATTGTATTGAAGCGGTCAAGAGGTGCCACCCTTTCCAGGTGTTTGCACGTAACATGCGCTCGAAGCCTGCCCCGTTGCACCCTATTATCACCGTCGGTCCCTTCACCAAGTGGGGGCTAGATTTTATGGATTGCAACCCATCTTCGGCTGGGGGGCACCATCATATCATTGTGGCTGTCGATTACTTCAAGAAATGGGCTGAGGCAATGCCTATAGTAAAATCCGACGGTGAGACAGCCGCTCACTTCGTATTCAACCAAATCATCTCTAGGTTCGGGATTTCGAGAGATCTTGTCACTGACCATGGCTCGCACTTTCAGAATTGGATGATGGAAGAGTGGCCTCCAAGTTAGGATATAAGCAAGAGCACTCCTCTTCTTACTATCCGCAAGCGAATGGACAGGTTGAAGATGTGAATAAATCACTTAAGTCCATTCTCCAAAGAACCATCGCACAAAGCAAGACAAATTGGCATATTATGTTGTATCCTGCTTTGTGGGCATACCGAACCATGGTAAAGACTGCCACTGGTTTTTCTCCATATCAGCTTGTTGATGGAGTGGAGTCAATATTTCCGGTTGAATGTGAGATTCCTTCGTTGAAGTTAGCCGTAGAACTCTTACCAGACACTTCGCCTTTGGAGGAGCGTTTGGTTCACCTTGAGCAACTCGATGAGCAACGTAGAGATGCCTTGGTGACTCTAGAAGTTAATAAGCGTTGCATGAAGGCCCAATACGATAAGTCTGTCCGTCCGAGAGTGTTTAGTGAGGGAGACTTGGTCCTTTTGTGGGATCAATCGAAAGAACCCTTGGGGGCAGGGAAGCTCAATCCTATGTGGCGTGGTCCTTACGTGGTCAAGCGAGTATTAGAGAAGGGTGCCTACGAGTTAGTGGATTACGAAGGGACAGCCTTGGTGGAGCCTAGAAATGGGCTCTATCTTAAAAAATACTATGCATAATCTTTAGCCAAGGTTGTTTGTTGTATATTATTGTACAGCTTTTTTGCATAGTTAGGTCTTGTTTATCGTGATCGGGTTTATGATTAGTTTCCATTTCATGTGGCAGATGTCAATGGAATCTTCCACCTTCGTAGGATTCGCGGATGGTGCAAGCCGTCACACTCAACGCTCAGCCTCAGCTGCTTGGGTGATTTTTACTCCTATGGGTCATGTACTGTCTTCAGGAGGTGTATGTCTACGACCATCTTCCAACAATGTTGCTGAATATAGTGCCGTTATCGAGCTCCTACGGGATGCCATTTCGCATGGTGTTCTCTCTCTTGAGGTACATCTTGATTCAGATTTAGTAGTGTCACAGCTAAATGGTTTGTACCATGTTAGAGATCCGACGTTATTGAGGAGATTCTTACGTGTGAGATTGCTAGAATGGCAATTTGAGAACATAACATATATACACATTCCAAGAAATTTTAATCAAATTGCTGGCTCATATGCTAACTATGTGTTAGATTGGCATTTGTTTCATTCATTATAAATTAATCATAAGCACAATTTTTACACATGTAAATAAATAAACCGATCACCATAAAAAAAAATTATATATACATAAAAAATGTGGTAATACATAGTGTCATAATACAAAATTGGGGCTTTGAAGGCCACCGTCATATACACGGTAGTACAAAATAGATACACTCCCAGGTGTCTAGTCCTGTGGAGGTGGATGAGGGTTGTGATCATGATATGTCACCACGGCTCTAGCTAGCCGCCGGAATAAACGTACCCATGCGCGTGGTACACCAACCACCTATCTCTGCATAGCCTCAGGAAAGTCCTCGACTTGCGCCATGGGAATCCTGTGAGTCAGTCGCACAAAGTTGGTATGGATGCTTTGGAGCATCCGCTCCGCATCCACACCAGTGATATCGTCTCCTCTTCCCCTCTGTCTATGATGTGGGAAGCCCTCTGGTCGCCGTGGTCCCACATCTGCACATCAATAGTAGATGTCACTATGTATTGTCACCCAAAAACATGTCTTTTTGATTCCAAATACTTCAAAATTAAAAAAAAAAGAGTTACGGTCAAGATTCGTTACCTATGTCTCCATATGCTGACCCTGGTGGTAATGGCATGTCCGGGTCTCCCCGAAAGTCTATCCCTGCATAAGGGTAGTCCTATATGGCAATAATCTATCGTCGCCACCAAGGAAAAAAGTCTGTTGGATAGGGGTTGGCCACCCTACCGGCCCCCAGTCTACGCATTGCATCTACCCAACGTCGTTGGGCCGAATCTCGAACCCAGTGGAGAGGAACATCCACTCTAGGGCTCAACCCTGGAACCCGCTCGAAGAAGAAAGTGCTCAAGATACTACTGAACCCGAAGTTCCGTATCCTACCTTCCTTGCACTCACTGAGCTGATGTTTCATGTTGCTAGATGGATACATAGAATATTAGTAGCAGAGGAAGCTACTTGTCAAGATAGAGGATCTTGGTATCTAGTGATCCTAGATGGATACATAGAATATTAGTAGCAGAGGAAGCTACTTGTCACTCAAGTATAGAATGTTTTAGTGCATAGAGTACAAAATACAGAGGGAGAATGATGCTTCACTTCAGAAGGAGTGACTGCAGAAGATCCTAAGGTTCGACATGGAATGACAGGATGGACAGATTACTGATGACTCTAGGCTTTACTAAGAGTAAAGCGAATTCCAACCTTTTCTTCAAGGTTGAAGGTGGAAGGCCAATGATGCTCCTATCATATGTTGATGAATTGTTCCTGACAGAAAAGAGGAACTCATTAAAGTTGCAAGAAGGAGACTTGCAACCGAGTTCGAGATGAAGCAATTGGATATAATGCACTACTTTCTAAGCATGGAAGTGTGGCAGAATCTCCCTGGGATAAGGGAAGTATGTAGCAGAGATCCTAAAGAGGTTCAAGATGATGGACTACAAGGCCATGACCACACCTATGGAATCAAACCTAAAGCTATTGAGCGATACTTCATCAGAGTCAGTTGATGCTACGATGGATCATCAGATGATTGTGTCCTTGATGTACTTGATGAATATGAGACTAGGTATTTGATTTTCTATGAACACCTTGAGCCAATTCCTAAAAAATCTGAGACATGTTCACTTGATTGCTACAAAGAATATTCTGAGGTACCTGAAGGGTACAGTTGATTATGGGCTCAAGTATGAGGTGAATCAGGAGATTAACCTGGAGGGTTATGTTGATTCAGATTAGGCAGGAAGTGGCATTGATAGGAAGAGCACTTCAGGGTGTTTCTTTAGTATGGGATCAGGTATGATCTCTTGGTTTAGCAGGAAGAAATCCTGTGTGGCACTAAGTACAACTAAAGCAGAGTATGTCACAGCTTGTTCAGCTAGTTGTGAGGCAGTATGGTTGATGAAGTTACTGTTTGATTTATTTGATCTCCAGTTGGATGCTACTTGTATATATTACGACAAATAGAGTTGTGTGAAGTTGTCGGAGAACCCGGTGTTCCATGACAAGTCAAAGCATATCGATATCAAGTATCACTATATCAAGAATATGGTGCATAAAGGAGCAGTGAAGCTCCAATATGTTGTGATAGAAGAACAGATAGCTGATGTGTTGACTAAGCCATTAGCTAGGGTGAATTTTGAGTACTTTAGGAAGAAGCTTGGTGTTCTCCAGATTGAGGTTCCCTCCAAGGGGAAGTGATGAGTCCGTGAGCCATTTTGACATGGTGAGAGGTTTGGTTTCTTCCATGGTTAGACGTAAGGGCTGAGCCATTCTATCATGATGAAAGGATTGGTTCCTCGAATGTTAGATATGAGTGTTGAGCCATTTTGATGTGACTATAGGATTGGTTCCTACATGATCAGATACAAGTGTTGAATTCCATTCTTAGAATGGAGGCACCTCATAAGTTACAAGGAATACTCAGTCTCGGACTGAGGGCCATTCTGATGTGACTGTAGGATTGGTTCCTACATGATCGAATATAAGTGTAGAGCCATTCTGATGTGACTCTAGCATTGGTTCCTACATGATCAAATATAAGTGCAAAGCCATTCTGATGTGACTGTAGGATTGTTTCCTACATGATCATATATAAGTTCAAAGCCCTCCTGACATGCCGGATTTGTTCCTTTCATGGTCAAATGTAAGTGCAGAGCCCTTTCGACATGTAGGTAGGATTGGTTCCTCGCATGGTCGAATGTAAGTGCTGGGCCTTTCTGACATAGATGACTGGATTGGTTCCTCTCATGGTCAGATGTGAGTGCTAGGATTTTTTGACATAGATGAATGGATTGGTTCCTCTCATGGTCAGATGTGAGTGTTGGGCATGCCTTTTTGACATGGTGTTTGATGTGTTCCTCTCATCGTCAGATGTAAGTGCTAGGAGGGCCATTCTTACTTAGGGTCAGGTATAAGTGCCGAAAAAGACATACATGGAGGCTAGGCCTATAACCAGCATGAAAAGGGATGGCTTAGTAGAACTTCCTCTGATGAGAAGAATCAAGAGATAGCACCTATGATGATGATCCAACAGAGATAATCCAAAACAAGAGATTAACCAGATCGAGTGATGATATAGATCCAGTGATGATGTTCCAGAACGAGTGATGATCTCGATCCAGTGATGATGATATAGATCTAGATGAAGATGAATTGAAGATGACGAGGACTCGATGATGATCTAGATGATACAGAGAAGAAGACTTGTGTTGATAAATTGTGTGGAGAGAATACCTTCCTAGTTAAGAGGGAGTGCTGATGTAATTATAACTTCAGAATGTATTCACTTATATATCTTATGTATTGTACCCCGATGTTTATTCCAGGAAGTGTTTCTAATGTAATTGATTCATTTCATGCTCCGATGTTCTGATCAAGAGTTTCTATAATGTAAATAAGTTATGTCAAGTCATTGTGGGTAACCCTCCTATTGATCAAGGGTTAAAGTCTCCGCAGTTGTGGGGCCCTAGGGTTATTAGACTATCCTAGAGAAGTCGACCCTAAGTGAGTTATTGTAAGTTGGGGCAATAGTCCCCACCATTGTGTTAAGGATATCCCTCCTTGTTGGTCAGAGGGGCAAAGTGCCCATAACTTGTGGGGAACTAGGGTTATTAGACTCTCCTAGAGATGTTGGCTCTAGTAAGTAATTGTTAAGTGAGGCAGACATGTTGGAGTGGACATTAAGTGAATGAAAGAATATAAATAGAGAGTGAGCCTCTCTATTTATCACACACACACTCACTCATTTGGGTGAATTAGTGAGAGAAGAAGTTGCTGGGACAAGAGAGAGAGAGACTACTGCTGTCAGGAGATCATCTTTATGTTTTTGGGTTTTCCTTTTTGGTGCTAATTCTATCTCTAAGGAAGCCTGCGGGGTATTCTCCTTTATGGTTTCCTTGATAAAAATATTTGTGTCTATTGTCTCTTATGTTTGATTGCTGTTCTTGTTATTCTCTCAATTGAAGATCCTAATATAATGCTAGCTTGAATGATAAAAATTCTAACAAATTTCAGCGCATTCATTTTCATTCTTGTTACAATGCATGACTTCTTCTTCACTTTCTGTCTTGAATGCAACTCTTATATTGTATGGAACTATCTTCAATGGAAACAAGTGATTGCTTTTTATTGGCACACTTGATATCAACTTGTTGCTTGAAAGTATATCTTTAATCACACAGTGACTATCCTCCATGTAGACTATGTACCCTTTTGTATCAGTTTTCCAATACTCAGTAAATTATGTTTCAGACCTTCAACATGATAAACATGAGACATATACTTATGTTCAACCTATTTGGTTAGAATACCAACAATACATTTTCCCAAAACAATGACTTGGACATTATTTACAAGTGTAACACCAGTTTGAACTAAATTATATAGACTGGCAAACAAATTTAAATTACGAGTCATATGATTGTTGCAGCCTGAATCTAAATACCATATGTCACATGGACTTTGTTGGATGGTATTGCATTCAATTGGGGATGCGCATGCCATGAACATCATGATCGACGAAGTGCTAGTATTCATCTATTCGTTCTGGCTTTGCTTTCCTTGGTAATATTGCTTCTTCATGCATTCATATACATAATGACCAAATTTCTTACAATAATGACATTGAATTTTTTATTTCTCAAACATCTGACCACTTGGTTTACATGGGTTTTAATTCTTTCCTCTACTAGCGAAATCTACAGGACTGTTGCTATGTCCTCCTCTTGACAAGTTTCTTCCTTTGCCTATGGAATTGATTCTCCCACTACCTTTACCACGACTTATAGATGTATGTCCTGCAAATGCACCTTCCAATGATGTATTTTTTTCTGCTAAGTCTATGTTCATGATTGATTAGTGAAGCAGCTCCGCAATGGTAAAAACTATCATGTCTTTGTTTCTTTAAAGTTCACAACCAATGATTCAAATCTTAGGGGAAGAATTATGAGAATTTTTTCAACCACCCTTTGGTCTGTTATAGTTTCTCCATGATATTTCAGTTGATTTATCAAAGCAACAACTTTGGTGTAAAATGAGTCCATTGACTTTGTTTCTTTCATGGACATAGATTCAAAATCTCTTCTCGGAATCTGCAACTTTGAAGTCTTTACCTTGTCAAAACCTTGATAGGTTCTCCCCAATGTATCCCATGCTTGCTTTGTAGTATTTGCTGCTGCTACTATTGGGAGTATGTTTTCATGCATGGCTTGGTGTATGTAGAAGAAATATTTTCCATCTTTCTTTCTTTGTTCCCTCATGACATCTTTCTCATCTTGTGTGAGATTATTATATGTTGTCTGATTTGCTGGTTCTACATAACCAGTATGAACTATATCCCAAACATATTAACCTTTGAACAAAGCCTTCATTGTTAGAGACCAATATTCATAATTATTTCCTATAAAAATTGGTGTAAAATAAATATTTGAACTCAAATTAGAAGCCATTTTTAATTTTTAACTTTCCTTACAAAATTATAGTCATATCCGAACAAACAACAGTCGCAAAAATTAATGTGAGTTTAGGAACAACCTTAACTTTATGGAATAGTCTTGCTGCAAAAATATACTTGCAACGGATTTACTGTGCATCTCACTTTTTATCTCACTCGCTTTTACTTCGGAAAACTTACTTGGTTTCACTTGCTTTTACTTGCACATGAATTAGGTTGCCACCAACTCATGTGCTACCAACTTTCACTTTGAAAAAACAACTTTATATTTCCCAGTCTAAAGACATAGGAATATGAAAAACACTTTTCACCTGCGGTTTCCTAGGATTAACTGCCACACAACTATTGCAACTCACTAACGATATTATTTAACTCAATATTGAATAAGATTTGTGTATGACCCCTATGTGCATAGAAACTAGAACTTTTACGGGTTCAAATTATTTGCTTTGGTAATATTGGTAATATAGAGAAGATGTGCGGGTAACTAAAACATTCAATAAACCATAAACTTATGGATTTATATTTCTTGTGATGGCATAACAAAGAACTTAGAGGGGTAAATACAAACTTGGAATTTGCCATGATGTTTCACCAGTTATAAAGCTTAGACTCTCAACACTTACAAAACACAGAAGCTTGAGCTTCAAACTCTTCACAAAGTTTTTCTCCTTCTTCTCTACACTTCTCTTCTTCTCTTTGCTTGTCTCTATGTCTTCTCTATCTGTTTGTATATTACATTTTCAATATTCTTCATATAAAAACTTCTACCGACTAAAATTGCTTATCTATGAAGCCATGGACTTAACATTAAAGATTGTAATTACTATCAATCTAAAAGATTAGCTTCAACAATTAAATCATTAAAGATTGTAATTAATATCAACCTAAAAGCTTAGCTTCAACAATTAAATTCAATTGACTTATATACTAGAACTACAAGAAAAATGGCATTGTAGCCCAACAATAGCACCACTATTTGTGAAGGATTAAGAAAATCCCCAATTTTCAAATACCACTTGGTCTACATGGGTTTTGATTTTGTCCTCTACTAGTCCTCCTCTTGACATGTTTCCTCCTCTACCTCTGGAATTGTTTCTCCCCCTGCCTTTACCATGACTTATAGATGTCTGTCCTGCAAAATGCACCTTCCAATGATGTATTTGTTCTGTCGAGTCTATGTTCATAATTGATGAGTGAATCATCTCATCAATGGTGAACACTATCATGTCTCTGTTTCTTCCAAGTTCACAACCAAGGATTCAAATCTTAGGGGAATAATTCTAGGAATTTTTCCAACCACCTTTTGGTTTGTTATACTATTCTCCATGAGATTTCAATTGATTTATCAAACCAACAACTCTAGTGTAAAATGAGTCCATTGACTCTGTTTCTTTCAAGGACATAGATTCAAAATCTCTTCTCGAAATCTGCAACTTTGAAGTCTTTACCTTATCAAAACCTTGATAGGTTCTCCCCAATGTATCCCATGCTTGCTTTGTAGTATTTGTTGTTGCTACTCTTGGGAGTATGTTTTCATGCATGTCTTGGTGAATGTAAAAGAGATATTTTTCATCTTTCTTTCCATGTTCCCTCCGGACATCTTTCTCATCTTGTGTGAGATTATTATATGTTTTCTGATCTGCTAGTTGCACATAACCAGTCTGAACTATATCCCAAACATATGGACCTCTGAACAAAGTCTTCATTGTTAGAGACCAATATTCATAATTCTTTCCTGTAAAAATTGGAGTTTGTAAAATACATATTTGAACTGGAAGTAGAAGCCATTTTTAATTTTTTAATTTACTTACAAAATTACAGCCGTCTCGAGAGAAACAACAGTCACAAAACCTTAACTGTACTGAATAGTCTTGCTGCAAAAATATACTTGCAACGGATTTACTGTGCAACTCACTTTTTATCCAACTCACTTTTACTTCAGAAAACTTACTTGGTTTCACCGACTTTTACTTGCACATGAATTAAGTTTCCACCAACTCATGTGTGACCAACTTTCACTTCGACAAAACAACTCTATATTTCCCTTTCTTGGGATTAACTGTCACACAACTATTGCAACTCGCTAACAATAATATTTAATTCAATATTGAATAAGATTTGTGTATGACCCCTATGTGCATAGAAACTAGAACTTTTACGTGCTCAAATTATTCCATTTTGTAATATTGGTAATCTGGAGAAGATGTGCTGGTAACTAAAAGATTCAATAAACCATAAACTTATGGATTTATATTTCTTGTGATGGCATAACAAAGAACTTACAAAGCTTAGACTCTCAATACTTAACAAAATTAGAAGCTTGAGCTTCAAACTCTTCATAGATTTTTTCTTCTTCTTCTCCGCACTTCTCTTCTTTTCTCTATTTGTCTCTATGTCTTCTCTATCTGTTTGTATATTACATCTTCAATCTTCTTCTTATAGGAAAGTTCTACAGACTAAAATTGCTTCTCTATGAAGTGGACTTAACATTAAAGAGTGTAGTTACTATCAACCTAAAAGCTTACCTTCAACAATTACTTAGCTTCAACAATTAAATTCAATTGACTTGTATACCAGCATTACAAAAAAAATTGCATTTCAGCCCAAGAATAGCACCACTATTTGTGAAGGATTAAGAAAATCCTCAATTTTCAAATAGTGGTGAGAAAGTGGAGATAATGTGGGGATATGAAAGTGGTGCTAATCTTTATGGTGTAAAAGTGATGTTTGTAAAAAATGTTAATTTTAATTTTAAATGATTAAGTGGCATTTCATAGTGTATAGTGCAAACCACCAAAAACCAATCCTAGATGGATTGAAATTTTATGATACAAAACTCCAAAACTAATCGATTGAATTTTTGTGGTGAAAAATACCAAATTAAAATTAACAAAATAACAAAATTAAAACGGACCATGCAACCAGGCAGGGCAGGTTCAAGTTGTCCCAATCGTGAGAGCTAAAATTGCAGTACACTTCGAGAGTACGTTGCATATGACAAAATTACAAAATTGGGAATTCCCATCTGTCTCTATCACCCAGTAGAGTCTGAAATCGCAGGTTCTGATCAGTTGGATCGGGATCAATATAGCTGCCCACACTTCACTCCAAAATGCGCTACCAAAGCCAAAGAAAATAAAGAAAATGCTATTGTGTTAGCATCCAGAAGTAAGGATAAATTAGCTGACCGTTTTAACACTCTTGACTTGTTTTGGAATGGATATTCCCTCAATCCCGAAGGAAATGAGTCCCCTAAACAAATGATAATTACGGGCACATTCCGTTTCATTCATCAAACATACTCTGAGCCCAATCCCCAGTCTAAGCTAAATAGCAGAACTTGATTTTGCCCCATCCCCAGTACAGAGTTCATGCGTTACACAGAATTTCATTTTTATTATCATCATATGTAAATCAAAATTACATTAATTAAAAATTACAATGTGTACTCTAATTAATATATAAAATATTTTCATCCATATGAAGTGATTGAAGAAAACCATGTCCTTACATTTGGCAAGCAACAATACATGCGTACACAACGATAGCTTTCTGGTTCTCGTGAACGGATTAAGTGGATCTGAGACTGGTTGCTATGAATCAAAGGGAGGTGATTCTTAGAACCGGTGAATGGGTTGCTCAAATGTAATCGCTGCTGCTACTGGGGCTAACAGACTCAATCTTTATCTGCAAATTAATTAAAAATAATGAATACCTGCATAAATTTTTTATTTCACATAAATATTTGTGGCCGCTAAATAGTAAGTGAGGTAGTAACACCAAATTTGAAAACATTGAGATGGTAGATGCAACCAGGGACATAAAACCAGGGTAGGAGGTCTTTCGCTCACCATTGTGTAATGGCAAGTTCATGTTTAATAGGGTGTTGTTTGACTACGGATTAAACATGAACTTGCCAATAGCCATCTTTGACAAAACAGAAAAAAAAATCAGTTTCCTCCTAAACAAGTAATGTCCATAACTCCTGAACGCACTAGAATGAACCCTAGCAGAGAAACATTATCATGTCTGTTATGAACACATATTGTAATATGTATGCTGCTATGATCCAAGACTTCTTAGAAGAATAATAGATTTCCACAACATTTTTCTTATCGGGTGAAGACCGGTATTCGCCCCGTTCTTCAAAATTAAGTGTGAGGTAGTGGGGGATAACGTGTCATTCAGAGGGGATCACATGATAAATGTGGTTGTTTATAGCTTAAACGAAAATTTATAGACCTGCTTAAATTTTCCAGTACTCCAGTACGGTTGGACTACTCCGAAGGTTTTGAACTAAAATTAGAAGGTATGCATACCAGGCTTCCCCGGACTTCCTAACTGCAATATATATATTCGTATATACCTTTAGAGCATTGGTTCTAAAGCTGTGGCATATGCATTCGTATAGAAGGAACTGGCATAGTATACAAGGAAACTAGGGAGACAGGTCCATGAATTTTCGTTTAAGTTGTAAACAACCGCATCCATCACCTTATCCCACTTGAAGCACACGCGATCTTCTCACTGCTACAGTTAATTTCAAGGAAGGGATGCATACCCTATTTTACCAGAGAAAAGAAACATAGTGGAAATCTAAGATTCTTCTCAGTAGTTTTTGACTAGTTTTCGAGCATAGCCTGACACCGGCTACAAGATATGTTTATAATAGACATGATGAAATCTCTTTGTTGATCGGAAGAGGAACACCCTATATTTAACAATTTTTAGTGCAAAAGTCTATGAAGATGGACATACCTTAACCATTTTTTTATTTGAACATGTTTGGGTCTTTTCTTTTTGAATAAAACTTACATTTAACATTGCTTAAATTCAAAGTAGAAAGAATAAATTGTTCTTGGTTCTTCCACATTATCTTTTCTCATAAGAAACCCACTCATACATAGCTTTCAAGATTTCTAAAAGTCTTCTTTGTCATGGTGAAATTTAAACCCATTTATCATAGTGACATTTTAACCCTTAAGCTTATAACTATGATACTTGCTTAGTATTCCAAAGTAAAACTTATTAGTCTTTGCCCTTTGGCTGGTACCGACTCTATCCAAGGGATTGTCTCCTTTTCAATTAGTTTAAATGAAAACAAATGCAATTTTTAACCATTTACTCTAAGCTTTTTTTGAAAAATATGACAAAACTTATGACAAACCATTTTCTCCACCAATAGGTGAATAGGTACTCTTATTTGGCCTCATATTGATGTGGAGTGTTCATTGTCCCTGTTAAAGTATAGGATAAAAATAAGATTGTTGAATGATTTATTATGAAATAGAGTAATGATATGAATTATTCTAGCATTATCTCTTGGACTAAATGTTATGGTACTATGCATTACCATGATACGTCATTCACTATCCTCTTGGCGCACTGCTAAAGATGTTATGTGGCAGTTCTATTGACTTGATGATTTTCTAGGTCCATGATTACTTGGTCTTGAGACAATCTGCCATGTGCCCCTTCCTTAACGATGTTTTCTTCTTAAGGCATATTCTTCAACTAGGAATTTCAACTGACCTCAGTGATTGTCATCTAATCTTTCAATATTTATTGAGAAGTCATAGGATTTTTTGGATTTTCTCCCCCCTTAAACCAGGTTCATCCCCTATCCGCTTCAGCGCACAAAGCCCAAGATATCATCCCTATAGAGATGAGCTGAGATGACAGCACCTGCGACACAGATGTCGTCTCACCCGAGATATCTGTCTTGAATGGGTAACTGTTGGAACCACGTTTCTGTAGTTGGGTGGGGAATTTTCGGTACCTTGGCCTTACACCAAGGTTCTCAACAAATCCTAAGGGTGGATTATCTATGTTTGCTGTGATTCAATAGTTACGTAGCAACCCAGCTTCTCTTATGCAACTTATTATATCAACAAAGGTTGTGCAGTATAATCGTATTCAACTAATACAATGCGAGTGATAGAAAATAATCCATCTGAAATAAAATCCATAAGCATTCATTCAATGCACCTTCATACAAGCATTTCAAAACAAAGTCAGCATTCACCCATAAACAAAGGATATAACGTAGAAACCCATCCGGGAAAAAACCACAAGGTGCTCTTCATATGGAATGAGGAAATAGATGCTTCTTTTGTTTGTTCACTAAGCTACATAATATATTCAGGATCTTCTTCTCTTTATTTACAAACTCTTCCTCCCTCTCACGCTCTCTTATCTTCTCCCTCTTTCTCGTTTTTCCTTTACTAATGATCAACACACAACCTCGATCGACTCAACCTTTCCTACTCTTCTTCACACTCAACTGCAAATCCTTTCCTCAGATGCACTCAACAATACTAACATAAAAAAATACATAGTCATCAACCAAAATATAATAGTCACAAGTTAATGAGAGTTCACTCTTCTAATTGAAATCTACCTAGAGAGTTTAAACCGAGAATCTCATCCACATATAGCTTGGCTTCTCCCTTTTATATCCTTATTACATACTCAACACATACTCAATACAGACTCAAGACTCAATAGAGACTCAATATAGACTCACTACAGAATCAATAAAAACTCATTACAAAATCTTTTTATTTCACTTTCTAATCCCAATTTCTGTATCCAACCAATAGACTGTCTTTCTTATTCTTGTAACACCTAACAGGAGGCACTAATGACCTGATTTATAGATATGCTTTCATACGTGTGTTTTTCGCTGGTTGTAGCCGACTCGTACCCACGATCGTTAAGGCCTGTCACTTTCTGAGCATTACACCTTACTGCCATTTTCTAGTCGTTATGTTACTCACATGCCTTCTAGTACGTCTATTTCGTCGCACCTTCCCTTATCGCACTCCTTCCTTTAGTCACACCTTCTTCTTCTGGTGCATATTCCTCTTCTGTTGCTCTTCTTCCTTCTTCTCCTTCCCTTCAATTCCTCTGTCACAACTTTCTTTTTCCTCTTATGTCCTTTAACTGCTTCTGTTGCAGCTTCCTTCTCTTCTTCTTTATCTCTTTTTCATCCTTAGGTAGAATTCTAAGTGAATTATACCTTCCTATCACTAGGACCAACAGGTTTGCAACACTTACATGTGGCTCGTCTCGAACCACTCGAAGCTATTCCTTCATGTTTTTACTTGCACTGATTTTTCTCTGAAAATATTCCATGATTTTCACCACTCTTTATGCTTCTTCATGCACTTCTTCCTCTGTTTTCTTCAATTGTTCTACTAGGTTAGAATTGACATGTTCTGGTATAACCTTCTCTACTCATTTCGCTACATTGCGCACCTTCTGATGTATAGGTTGAATAAGGCATGGAACTATTTCTGCTTCAGCTTGCATCTCTTCTACCTTTTCCTCATGATGGTGTTGTTGTGTGTGCAGCACTTCCATTTGTTGCTGCAATTTTCTCATCTATGTTTCCTTAGCCATTTTTGGCGCTAAGGGTAGTGGCTTCATGTCGTTCCTTATCGGTGTAATGTTTACTTCAAATGCAAACAACTCATTTGCAATCTTCTATGATTTGTCATATTCCATTAGGGATTCCCAAGTTTGAGATACTTGGTCAACAACCTTATCACATATTTCTTCTTCTCTGTCTATTTTTTTTGCAGCTTCTATTGCTACTTCTCTACTTTTCTCCAACACATTTGGAGGTGTACTAGACCTTACTTGCTTTCCAAGCTGGGTAAATTTTCTCTTAAGTTTTGGATATATTTCACCAAATCTAGCAACTTTGATGTCTGATGCCATTTCCTCTGTGATTCCTTCTACTTCAAGTTTATTAAAAGACAGTGCTACTGCTTTGTCCATTTTATAACAATTTTCTTCCCATGCATTCATCGTCTTCTCAGTCTCTTGTACTACTAGTTTCATTTTCTTGATATTTTTATCTGCAACCTTCATTTTCTTGGCCAAGGCACGACCACACAGTTTTATTTCTGTAGTTTTAACATTCTGTATTGCATATAGTTCATTTATTTTCATAGAAGAAAAATCTATGGTTATTTGGCTGATTTTCCTGGAAACATAATTAAATTTTGCAGTTCCTATATCAATAAATCCTCCAGACACCTCAACCTTTATTGGTGAAGCCACAATTGGTATTACAGTTTTCTCTATGTTTGATGTCTCTAATGGGTTTTCTGACACCATAGTTCTAACTAGATAGTTAAGAAAAAATTTAACATCTTCTATCGATGTCCACAAGTTTTTGAGGAGATCAGTAACCGTACCTGAAATATTTTCTTATCTCTCCTCAGATTTCCCTGCACTTATTTTACGATTTCTTCCATTTCTTTTAACATTTCTAGACCTAATACCAATCTATCTATTGGATTAGTCCAGGAGATAGGAGTATTACATTTTCGTCCATATAAAATTTGAAAAGGACTAAATCTGGCTGGTGTCTGATAATTACTATTATAAGCAAATTCTACCAGATCTAAATAGTCCTCCCATTTACCAGGCTGGTCTTTCACATACATTCTTAATAGATCTTCTAATACTTGGTTTACCCTTTCAGTTTGTCCATCTGTTTGAGGATGGAAAGAAGTACTAAAATTTAATGTGTTGTTTAACCCTTTAAACAAAGACTTCCAAAATTTTCCTGTAAACTTAGGATCTCTATATGAGATTATGACTTTTGGTACTCCACGTAATCGTAAAATATGTTTTAGAAAAATATCAGGTATGTTTGCAGCTTTGTAAGTAGTTTTAATAGGTATAAAGTGAGCTGCTTTGCTTAACTCATCAACTACTACCATGATAGAATCATTCTGATTTTGATTTTTAGGCAGTCCAGTAATAAAATTTAGACTAATTATTTCCCATTTTTAGCTAGGGATCGGTAAAGGCTGAAGCAAACTAGCTGGGTGTTGATGTTCAGTTTTTACCTGTTCACATTCAAAATGCCTAGCAATATATTCTGCTACTTCAATTTTCATATTTGGCCAGAAATACTCTTTTCTTAACATGGTTATAGTCATTTGATAACCTGGATGACCTGAATATGGTTTTTTATGAATTTCATCCAGAATTAACAGCTTAACTTTAGGTACGTTAGGTACATACATTTTATCTTTATAAAGTAAATTTTTTTTTTCATTTAAACTGTAACCTTTAATTAAGTTTTCTGTTGGATTTTCTTTAGCTTTAGCTTGCAAATTCTGGTAAATTTTATCTTATTCTATTCCTTCTTTAAGTTGTTCATCTAAGTCTGAAACATAGGTGTTGATATCTATTGCAAAATTCAGCCTTGCGTTCCTACTTAATTCATCAACAACTTTATTTTCTTTACCTTTTATATGCTAGATTTCAAAATCATACTCGCTTAAGAAAGCTAACCACCTAGCTTATCTGGCATTTAAATTTGGTTGATCTAAAATATACTTCAATCCTTTATTGTCAGTCATTAAAACAAATTTTATGCCAATTAGGTGATGTCGCCACATCTTTAAGGTTTGTATTACTGCTGCTAATTCCAAATCATATGTTTCATAATTCTTTTCATGAACTTTTAACTTTCTAGACTCATAGGTAATAACATGCCCTTCTTGAGTCAGAACACCACCTAAGCCATCATTATAGGCGTCAGTGCACACTACAAATTATTTATTAGGATTTGCTATTCTTAAAATAGGTGCGCTGGTTAATAAAGTTTTTAACTTTTTAAAGCTTTCTTCACATTTTTAATTCCAGTCAAACTTGTTTCCTTTCTTCTACAAGGAAGTTATTGTATTTGCTATCCTCGAAAAACCTCAAATGAACCTCTGGTAGTAACCGGTAATGCCCATGAAAGATCGAGCATCTGTCACATCCTTAGGAACCGACCAATCTTTGATTGCCCTTATCTTTTCAGGATCTACGGAAATTCCTTCCTTGGTCACCACATGACCTAAGTACTGAATCTTATCCTTGAAGAAATCACATTTACTAAACTTTGCAAAGAGTTGATGTTCTCGCAACTCTTGCAAAACAATTTTTAGATGTTGTTTATGTTCTTCTTCAGTTTTTGTATAGATTAGAATGTCATTGATAAAAACGACCACAAACTTATCTAAATACTTATGCATCACATTTTTCATTAAACACATGAAGACAACTGGGGCATTGGTAAGCCCGAATAGAATTACAACAAATTCGTAATGACCATATCTGGTTTTGAAAGCTGTTTTAAACATGTCTTCATCTTTAATCCTCACTTGATGATATCTAAACCTTAAATCTATTTTCGAAAACACCGTGTCTCCACGTAGTTGATCAAATAGATCATCTATGCGGGGCAACAAATATCGATTTTTGATGGTCATCTTGTTTAACTGATGGTAATCTATGCAAAGTCGCATAGTTTCGTCCTTCTTCTTGACGAAGATGACAGGTGCCCCCCAGGGAGACACACTTGGTCCAATATATTTTTTATTAATTAATTCTTTTAATTGAGATTTTAATTCATTAAGTTTGAGCATGTTCATTCGATAAGGGGCCTTTGAGCTAGGTACTGCACTCGGTACCAGCTCAATGGTGAAATCCAATTCCCTTTTTCGAGGTAATCCCAGAATCTCTTCTAGGAATACATCAACATATTTTCTTAAGACTGGTATGTCTTCCACTTTTAACTTATCTATTTTAATTAAACTTTCCTCATCAGTTATTGTTACTCCATAAGCTTTACATCCCTTTCTAATATATCTTTTAAGTTGTAAAGCAGAAATCTGCCTTATGGTGGTTTTTCTAGGTATTCCTTTAACAGTTACTAGTTATTCATCATTGTTTAAGCATGTGAAAGTTTTATCATAACAGTTTAGAATTACTCTATGTTGTTCTAACCATTCCGTACCAATCAGCAAATCATAAGAACCAAGAGGAAAAAAATTAAGTTTAACAACAGTTTCAAAATCATCCATAACTAATGCACATTCTTTCACAAAACAAGTTACCTTTATTTTTGCACCAGTGGCTAACTAAACTAACCATGAATTCTCAAACTTATCAACATATAACTTACATTTTTCTACTATTTGGGGTGCAATATAACTGAGACTAGCTCCTGGATCAATCAAAATAGTTACAGGGGTCTGATTTATCATACCTTCTACTTCCACCATGGAATTCTGATATTCAGCTTGTCGGTTCTCCAAGGATGCGTTGATTCTAGGCATGCTCCTTACTAGTTCCCCAACGGTCATCTCCTCTTGTATGGTATGAATATTGCTAACAGTCTTCTTCTAGTTTGGACAGACTAAAGCATAATGTGGGCCATTACGCTCCAAACACTTGATAGGCTCTTTGCACTCAAATTTCTTGGTAAATTTTCCATGATTATTTGCAAATTCCTTACCTTCAGAATTATTCTGACTGTTGGGTGTATTTTCCTATTTCCTTGGAAATTCTTGTTATTAGGATAGTTTTTTGCCTTATTGTTTTTGAAATTTCTGTTAGGCACAAAATTCTTCTTCTTTTGCTCAAACTGATTATTATTTTTCTTAGCTTTCCAGTTGGCCAAGCCTTCTTTCTTCCGATTCTGCTCAAAACAGAAGTTAGCTTTTCTCATAGCTTCCTCCAAGGTCTTTGGGTTATCATATTCAATTCTATCTTTAATATGATAAGGTAGACAGCTAAGGAATCGTTGTACCTTTGGTTTCTCATCTACAAGGTATGGTACATACCTAAGTAGACTTAAGAACTTGCTGTTTAGATCCTTCATTGTCATTGATCCTAACTTCAGCTCATAAAACTCTTTGGCTCTCTCCTCATAATACTGCTCAGACAAGAATTTCTTTTTGAAATACCTCTTAAAGGTACTCCAGTTAACATCTTTCTCTTTTATGCCCTTTTTTTTAACTCTTTTCAAGTCCTACCACCAAACGTCAGCCTTTCCTGAGAGGTTATATATAGCCATTCTAGCCTTTAACTGGTTAGAATAATTATATATTTGGAAGTACTTCTTCATCCCAGATAACCAGGATTCAGCTTCCTCCTCCTTCTTAGTCTCTCCATTAAAGGTTGGTGGTTTTATCTCTTTGAATTCCCCAGAAATTTCCTCATAAGGTTTGTATTTCCTCTTTTTAGTGTACAGATTATCATCACTACTGTCACTAGTAGTATGGTAATTTCGTTGTTCACCAAACACTTTAGAAGACGAAGTACTTTGATTTTTTGTATGTTTCATATTTTTATATTTACGTTGATGACTGGCATCTTTTGATTCTGATCTTCTACCCCTACTCTCAGTTTGAAACTTTTCAGTTAGGATCTGATTTAGCTCTTCTTGAGCCCTTAGAATCCTTCCATTTTCTCACTTTACAAACTCCATTTCAGTTTTTAAGTCTTTTACAGTTTGTAACAACTCTGAAGAATTTGTAGTTAAATCCTATGGTATAGGATCTCTTGGTAAATTTCTTGTTTCAGTAGCTAGAGACTCCTCCTCTGCATACTCTTCCATCCGTTTCATACTTGCCTGTTAAACTTCAAAAAACAATTCTCTATTTAATAACATTTAAAATAAAGTACATCAGAATAATAATTTAATTTACTGTTTCATGAAAGCTAGTTGGACTTCATCAAGGCCTAGTTTTTGAACCTTGTGCTCTGATACCACATGTCAAAAACCCAAATTTTCACAAAAAATTAAAATTTTGAGATAAAAACAAATGCTAAAACCTGCGGTTTACAAACAGCTAAAGGTTAGCAATAAAAGAAATAGTCAAGTGATTAGTTTTACAAAATCTCAATTATGTTAACTCAGTAGTTCTCTTTTGTAACAAGAATAAGGTTTACTTGCGTATTGTTTTATTTTAGTTTACTGATGTGTCTCTTCATGTCAAGTAGGTGGAATCTAACTTTTGAATCTGGGGCTTACTTAGCATTTGTGCTAACACAGAAGATTACTGATTCTTACAAGTTTACAAGTATGATTGAACGAGTAACATTTTAGAAATTCTTAAAGTATCCAGCATTGTTTTATTTGCAATTATAAATCTTAGTAATTAAGCTGCTAAATTCCAAACAACTTTTGTGAGGTAAAACCATTTGGCTTCCTTCAATTTTTCTTGTAATAAAGTTCAGAAGTACGTAGCGACACTAAGATATGTTTGCGGCTCTAAAATTAAAATCTCATTTAGAAAGTAATTCTACTTTAGTGTGCATAACATGCAATGTTATAATGGTTGTTTTGTTAGTATGTAAACAATAATATATTATCTTATCTCTATAACAACTGTTCAACATTTCGCTTCTGTGAGGAAACTTACATCCTTTAACCTTCTTGTCATTAAAAGTTTGATTTGTGTTAATAAAAAAAAACCATAATGCTTTCTCACATGAAATCAATGTTTTCATATACTTCTTAACTTCATGTCGAACCATGTGGTTCTAATAATTCTGGACTCAAGTAGGATCATTCCTATTCAATTTCTTAATTTTCTATGATACTTCTCTTGTCTTAAATTACTGTCTACAAACAGTTTTTCTGAGATTGATGCTTTCAAAACATGTCAACTTTCTAGTTATTTTGTATAATTATATAACCACTTTACTAACCAATAGACATGTTGAATCATTAGTAAGTACCAAGTTTAGTCACAACAAAAATCCATCAAAGTTCCGTCGCTCTGAACTATGTAAAATAATTTCATAAAAGTGTCTTTACAAAACACTTTGTCAACTTCATAGTTTTGTTACCATTTGATTTATTAGTTCCTATATGTCTTATAAACAGGCATAAACTATTTTGTTTATTAGACATTCCAGTCTATAATTAATTCAAGTTTATAAACAAGTTTTAAAAAGAGTTTATGATTCTACATAATACTATGTTGTGCCACTTATAAATGTTATAACCGGAGTCGTCGTTTTACAAGAGATTAACCATGCCTAGACTATAATGTTTCTACATAAGAAAGTTATAGTTGTTCGGTGGTTGTAAATATTTAACTTAAGCTCTCCCATATAACATATGACCTCTATCCAAATCAAGGTCAACGTTTAAATAAAAGCAAGGGTTACCAACATTCATATTGTATTAATGATGTTACAATATAATAAACATAAGGTTAATGATGAAATAAGTTCTATGCATGAATGATTTCGGGCATTTACCAAAGTTTAAAGGTGTCACTTCTTGCTAGGTCAACGTAAATCATATTGTTGATATTCTAACACTAATCTAGCATGTGATATGATGAACGGTGTAATCAATTTACAAGGCAATAATTTGTTTTATGATATAGTTTATACCTCGTTTCAATGATTAACTAATTGGTTATTATTGTACGCAGGAGACTATAGAAAATGATCAACTGCATGGTTTGATTTAACGTGACCAGATGGTATTCTCCTGGCCAAGTGTGGAAGGTATAAGAACCACCATAACCCTAACCCTTTTCATTTCTCCTCCGTAGTTCACCCTGGATTTTGAGGGTGCTCTGCTTGGTTTTCATGGCAGCCGTCAGTCCTCTTCTTCTCCAGTTGTCTTGAGTCTTGGGTTAGCATTTCCTTTGCCTCTAGTATTTGGATTTTAAAGCCATTCTTAGTGGCTACGAGTTCTCACTCTGCAAGCTTTGTTGAGTCTATCGTTTCCCTTGGCTTGTTGTCTGCTCAATCTTCCTTTCGTCGTCCTCATGGCTCACCGTTGTGTGAGGTTTAGTCTTACAGGTTGTTGGGTCTATATTTTGCAAATCCTGTTGGTGACAGTACTTTTACGAGACTGTTCGTCGTTTCAATTGACAGGTAAAAATTGTTTTTAGTGTTCATTTAAATTGTAGCAGGTGTTTATATTGTTGAGGTAGCATAAACAATTCTTAATTTGTTTATTTTATCACCTCTCTCTCTTTGAAACTCCTTATAGGGGGCTTGCAACTATGTACATTCATGGTGGAGGAAGTATGCAAACAGTCTGCGAATGCCGTGGCTTGTGGCTTAATACGGGTAAGCCCTGTGGTCAATGTTTTGGGTTTTACCCTACTTGTATTGGGGTGGTCATTTGGAATAACCTAGGGTTTGAAGAAGCCTTCCTAGACTCGCCATAAGTTATGTGGTCTGTTTTACAGGTCGTTTATTAATTTTCCTAGTTTCAAACCCTCGCTAGTCGATGGGTAAACTCGGTTTTAAAGTGAGCAATGTAAATAGTTTTGTTTTGATGTTTAGCTTACAGCTTGTTTAAAATTTAAACAATAGCTCTCCTATAAAGACATTTATGTCTTCAAGCTTGTCTCGATTTATCGTAATGCTCAACATTATGCTCTGTGTACTCCGGGTTTTTACCCTTCTCGACTGTAAGCGAAGTTTTGTGCTCTGCTTTAAGTACTCTGTAAAACTTTATTATTAATGTTTTTACGACTGATACATATAGTTATAGTTTATTTATAATTCTTGCTCATTTTTTCTCAGAGTTATGAGCTAGGGTTTATCCTGTGGAAAACTTCATTTTAAAACAAAATATTCTACTTAATTTTTAACAAATTCTAATACTTATTTAGTTGACTGTTAACTAGTATTACAAAGTATTGTGGAAATTCTAGTTTATAATAATTACCAATGTCTTTTTGTTTGTCCTTAAAGGAGTGTAAGTAATTTATAATAACCTAGTTATTTAATGGTTACATAATCCAATTAATTTGGTTTATGACTTCAATGTATTGACATTTGTAATTGTAATATATATAAGGGTTTTAACCATGTCTTTTGCTTTTACAGATACACCTTGCTTGTAAAAATAAAAAGGAACAATTCTTTTTATAAGTTTACATTTTGTATATGTTGTTCATTATTGTATTTTATCTCTGTGTAATGAATTTAATTTGTTTTTTTAATGGTTAAAAAGAACTACGCTTATTGTTTATCCTAGGTTACTACTGTAATGGATTTGCATATAAAAGAATACAGGTAGATTTCTGCTTAGAAATATGAGCTAGGGGTTTTACCCTATTTAACTTTTATAATGATAATTTCTGTATTGTTATTTCGTTAAGTTCGATTAATATCAAAAGATTTTAAGATTATTTTAATGGCTCAAAGAATTCCAGGTTAGGGTTGATGGAAAATAATGTTTGTTTTCTTTCTTTAAAGATTTCTTCAGTTCGTTAAAAGAATTATTAATTTATAAACGATATTGTTTATGTTAATATTATTATCTGAAAATTTACTATATTTTATTAAGTATGTATTTGCACATATAATTTATTAATAAAGACTGAGAACAGTCTATAATAGTTTAGTTTATTCAATAGCATTATTTTTGTAAGATTGATATCAAACCTGTCATTACTCCTTTACATATAATTTGTCTATAAGAGTTTAAGAACAGTTCCTTGTTAATAATACTTTAAGCATAGGTTACTAATGTTTTTTAGTTATTTTAATTCTAAGGAAAAGAATAATGTGAGAGTTATTAAGTTCTTTATTAATATATTCATTATCTTGAATTAGTTTGTCTTTAAAATTTAATTAGGTTACCAATCCTTACTTAGGGTTCAAATAGTTGCAGGTTTAATTAGATGTTAATATTAGGAAATGATATAAACTAACAGAACCATATTTAAATCCTTACTTAACATAAATAAATAAGCATTGTATCTGTGATGTTTCTATTTTCTCTGTTTCAGGTTAGAGGTATAGTTTGTAAAAAAGAGTACTGTGTAAAAGAATAACTTACATACTTGAACACATTGCTATTAGTTAAATAACATGACCATTTCTTTTTCTAGCATTCTTAATACACAGTCTTGTTTTAACAATAACCTAACTAAGCAGATTAATATTCTTTTCTAGAAGCAACTATCTACAGAAAGGAAACATTCCAATACTCTGAAAAACATAAGTAACTCTATTAATTTTAGATTCCTATCATATCTTCATCCATTTTAAACACACTACCTGTGCTAGAGTATGATCTGGCTTATTCCAGACGGAGAAAAACACAGGTAGGATTATTTTTCATCAAATACAGATTCAACATTCAAACAACTAAAATATTTCAAGCTTTAACATTTCACTACATAACATATAAATCATTCATTATTTTTTCATTCTCATATATAAACTTTTAACACAGTAAATAAAGACTGTAGAACCTGTTTAAAGCTGGATGACAACAGAGTTGGGAGGCCATTCCTCCCTACCAAATCCTAGAGAGTACTCAAACAGTGACTTCTCAGGACCCCCAAGCCTGTTCCTAGTCTCCTTGGTCGAGAGCTGGTGGAGCAAGCAACAAAATACTAGTTGAATGACTCAGTACTAACTCTACACTCAACACCAATATTTTTTAGCTGAAAAGCCGTATTGGATCACTTTCTGTAGTTTATCCCTCAAACACCTTCCACAAATTCCCTTCCCAATGAAATCCTTTGAAGTACATTCACCTGAATGATTCTCCTCTTGGAATGAGCTGCCTCAACTCTCTTCAATGGGATCTTTTATTAAGATTGCATAGTTCTTTTTGGGTTACTTGTCATTAATGGAGCCACCTGCTCTGATCCCACTTTCTTGGGGGATCATGACCCCAAATGTAGGGAGGTTGCCACTTGCAACATTGGAAGTGTTTGAGGATGTTGCCACTTGTCTATTTACTCTCCACCCAATCTCCTCCACCAACTTGACAAGTAACACTCTTTTTAACAGCTCTCCCAAGCTGTTGTCTCCACTTTTAATTATTTATAATTAAATATTCATAATTACATTCAACATCCTTGACTCTGCTGAGTCATCAATTACAACTTAGCAAAAAATTTAACATAATGTCTTGGAATAAAATCGAATAAGATAATATTATTTTTTTAAATTGGGGCATGGGACATTATATCTTTTTTTTTTATACGACCGAGTCGCAATTAGTGGGATAAGGTGCACCTAAGCACTTACACCTTATTTAAGGTCCTCAACTATGTTTTTTATCTCTAAATTTTTTGAGGGAATAGATCTGTTATAACTGATTTTACCACACATGGTGAATCACACTTTTATGGCCTTCCCTATCCCTCTGCAGATTCCTTAGACCCCATGGACCATTTTTGTACCTTTGATGTTTCTGAGATCATCCCTAAAAAAATGTAAAAATTTCCATACGCGACTTTTAATCCCTTTCTCGTGTATATATGCAGATTTGACCCTTAAACCCTGCATACATTGGGATGTGTGCAAAATGCCAAATTCTTTTGGAGTTTTCCTTGATGTGGATCCAACTCACTTGTCTCTTGGCCTTCCATATGCCTTGAGATCGCTTGGATTCAACCTTTCGTTACCCCATTGAAGAGCTATATAAGGAACCCTTTGGATACATTGAAAGAATGAGGAATTGAAGAGAAAGAAAACTATAGTCCATTGTTGCTGGAGCTTATACTTGAGTCTGCATCCCTTTGTCCCTTGGAGCACTTTTGTATTCTTCCCAAGCTTGCCTTTTTCTTGTGAGCTTACTATCGAGAGATGGAGGATTGAAGTGGTGGAGTCCCAAGTGGACTCGGTTTCTCCGATTTGTAGATGTTCCGATAGAGTTTGTCTCTATTGTAATCTCTATTTTATATTAATAGAAATATCTTTTCCTGTCCAATAATGTGTATTTGAATTAATATTTAATCCATGGATGATTTTCAATTATAATATGTTATTAATTATATATGCTAGATTAGGTCTAACACAATTATATATAGCATGTTTGTATTGTTTATTGAATGTTGAGGAAGCAATTTATCAATTCAAGATGGAGTTGGAAAGCCCAACTGGGATCTACATCAACCGTCCGGAATAAGGTACGAATCGAGATCCTTTAGTGTTAGATATTTGGTTTCTCTTGCATATAGGAAATGGTTGATTTTTGGAGTCAAGTTGTCTGTTGTGGTACCCCAAGCCATAGAAATTTCTCTCCATAACAGAATTGGTGACTCCACTAGGGAGTTCCTAGTAGTTTCCATTTGGGGGATTTTATCAGCATTCAATGTTATTGAATTTCTCTGATTTCTCTGTTTTGTGAGTCGGGTCTAGGGGAATGTTTTCCTAGTAGTGTCTAATAGGTGTGAATTTTGTCTCAGCTTATATGTTTTCCTTCATTTTTATCTCTTTTTCTTCATGTACGCAAGTTTTTGCCTCACAGTCACATGTACACGCGGTTTTTCCTAACATATCCACGTACATATGCGGGTTTTCTGCATATAGTCACATATGCCCTAAGTTTTACCTTTTAGAGGAAGATTGAGTGTTGATGGATGAGTTTTCATGATTGCTGAGTCTCCCTTGATGCTTCTAGACTTTGTATACACCTTTGTTTCTGACCAGAGAAGCCTTTTAGGGTAAATTGTTTTTTAGGAATGTTCTTTTCATTTCATTTTCAATTTTTTGTTTTGGGATTAGTGCATTAGATCTCTTTTACCTTAGTGCTTTGCGTGAATGCTGTTTGATTTTTCTTGTAGAGTTTGGGGGTGTTAGAGTCATTCTTTTGTTTCATTATCTCATTTTTATTTAAAAAATCCAAAATTATTTGCCTTTTTGCATCATTGCACTTTCATTTTGCATGGTACTTGCACTAGATTTGCTTAGAGAAGTATTAGTCAGGCTTTCATATAGGAATGATTGCATTTGTCATTTGATTTTTTTTTTGCATTCCACATAGTAGCATGACCTATTTTTCATTCGACACAATGCATTTGCATTGATTGCTAGGTGTGCATTTTGCTTCATGCTGTGTCATAACACCATTGGTTGCATGGTCATCCACCTTTTTTTGAGTAATAAAGCCAAATAAAATCAACACTTAATTAAAATGGATTACACTATTTTCTTTGATAGGGTACACCAACAAGATTAGTTTTTAGGGTCTTGGAATAGTTCATTGTGAGTAAATTCCCCAACACCACTAAACAACAACATGTATGTGTATGTCCACGTGAGAGTGTCAAATTCCTTGGTATAATTAGTGTTTGTCAAGATCCTTCTCTTACAAGGGAGTTAAGCACGAGGCAGTGTGAGCAGTTATTGATTGGGATGACCCCTAGTCATAACTGAGTGGCATCGAAGATATTTCTAGGATTGTATTCGTATCTGGGGGCTCTTTCAAGAGTTTCAGGATTTTCTACCCTTCCCATACGGTCAATCTCTCCTGCGACTGTCCGCCTAAGAGTTGGTTATATTGAGGTGACCTTAGTTTCCTTACCTAGGTTATCAAGGGGGTACTTTGCAAGGGTTATTCAGCAAGTGTCCCAGCCAGGTTGGGGTCGGACATCACAGTCGCTATATGCGTTGAATCTGAGGGCCACAATAATTGGTTATGAACCTCCGCTTGTTGTGTATGGGAGTCTCAATCCTCTCCTAGGTGAGACATACTTGCTTCATTCGATAGCTTACATATCTTACCATTGTTTGCTTATAATTGGATTTAGATTATATAGGTGTATGCTCTGTGCATTCTAGCTTGCTTAGGCTTTGAGTAAGTAGAAGAGTCTTTTTCATTTTTTGAGTCATTGTGGATTCGGGTGCGGCACTTCGTCGTTCTTGTCATTTAGCAGGACTTCCACCATCTACATATCCTCCTTCTTTGGGAGAGAGAAATAGACAGTTTAGGTATACTACTTCTCACATTGATTCACACACGATGGGAGATCATGAAGATGAAATTATTGAGTTGCATTCTCCACCTCATGAGGTTGGGGAAGAAGATCCTACTCCTACATATGATCGTTCACCTGATATACCTACACAAAATAGGTATGATCCCTCATTTGCAGGTCATCGGTATTGGTTTTTGGGCGACGAGACTCATCATGAACCTGCGAGCACTAATTATGATACCTCTGGTATTACTACACATGATTTGGCATAGCATACTGAGTCAGATTTTGAACCTAACACTATACATGGGGGAATTCCTAGTCATTTCCATGTGGAAAGGTTTGGGAACATGAGTCACATTGCACCCTCCATCCCGGCGGTGGAGGTCACATCACATGTTTGTCCTAGACCTAGTTCTAGTAGTCCTATTCGGATACCAGAACCGAGACAAGTGACAGTAGGGAATACCACTTACATAGTTTCACATGACCCTTTGTCCTTGATTTCTATCTCTTTGAATGCTATTCCTCCCCCTCATTCATGTGGTCCTTCGGGCTAGAATATCGCTACGAGTCATGTGCATACTGCTGCTACTCGCGTAGTCGTGTCTCAGAGTCAAGTACCTCCTATTATCTCGGGAGGTCGTATTCCTACTTCTGGAGGTCATATTCCTACTTATGGAGTGTCTCATGGGACATCTCATGGGACTTCTTATGGACCATATTATGGACTGCAGTATGCATAGATTTATTCACCTTATGGGTACGGGTATCAACAACCCACTTACTCCCCGAATTATGGCATTGTAGCCCCAAATAGTCAAGGTACACCACATTATGGTGCTTCCATGCCACCCTACATGGGTCAAATGGGAGGAGGATACTATGTCCATGGCCATGGTGGTTACGGTAACTAGTCCTATGTGAACCAAAATTATTAGGGAGCATCTCATAGACCTGTTCAACCTAGGATCCCTTTCCTCGCAATGTTAAATTTTCCTGACTTGTCAAGACTAACGAATCATCCAGTATCTTATGGCCCGGCTTGGCTGGATATCCCTACGAAGATTCCCTCGGACATTCACAAATTTGAGGGAAAACTAGGAGAATATCCTAGTGAACATGTTACTACATTTCACCTTTGGTGCTCTTCTAATTTTTTACACAAATATTCGATCCGTTTAAGGCTATTTCAATGCATCCTCAATGGGCTTGCAGTGAAATGGTAGATAGAGTTACCTAGGGGAGCATTCAATTTGTTCGATGACTTATATATGAATTTTTTCAACCACTTCCAGTTACCAGTGCATTACAACGTTGGTACGGAACTCTTGTTGACATTTTGGCAAGATAAATCCATGCATATCTCAGACCATATCCAAGAGTGGCATAGACAGAAGAGATTGATTAAATCCTTCATACTGCCGGAGTTTCTCCTCGAGTGGTTCCTTAAATTGTTACTACCTTATATAGCGAAGGATGTCGCTACATCTGAAGTTCAGAATGAGGAACGAGCCATTTTGAGGGCGCGGGAATTGGATTTGATTTATGCTCAATCCGGTTTGTTATATGAGATCATTCCTAACACTCCGCATTCTAGTTTCGACCCTAAGGTCAAACCTGGACCACATGCTGATGGCATTGTTGGTTGTGCGAGTACCAGACTTGTGGATTTGGTTGGAAAATAGGTCATTCAATTATCTATCAACCAATATACCTCGGGACAAGCCATAGCTTCGTCTAAACCCACCCAACTAGTGAATGTTATTTCGGTGCAATCGTTGGACCAGAAGGGTAACCCGCAACCCGGAAGGAATAAGAAGCAGGGTAAAAGAAATCGTAAGGGTGGGAATAGGAATGAAAATGCCAATTCTAATTTCAAAAACACCCGAAATGATGGGGGGGACAAGTAGCCTAAACATAAGGTTAAGTTTCCTTGCAAGTTGTGTAAGGATGACCACCTCACTCACTTGTGGCCTCATATAGAAGAGGCCTTGAGGCTCATAGCACAGGGCCTAGCTGTGCTGACCAACCCTTTACCTCAGAATCAAAACATGAACTCAAAGACCCATTATCATTCTGGTGGAGATAAATATCCTCCAGAAGCTAGTAATGGTCATGGTTGCATCAATATGGTGTGTGCTACTAAGGTTGTGACTCTTGCGAAGGACTATGGTTCGTCACAACTTGACCTTGGAAAGGAACCTACTCCACCCAGGAGTCTTTTGCATATTGAAAACCCTGTGGATAAACTTGAAGTTGCACCTCTCATCCCTAAGGGAGTCCTTAAGCATTCAGGTCACAATCATAATGCCCGAGCCGCCCAGAACTATTCTTTTGTCGAGGATTTGGGCCACACTCCTTGTGCGATGTCTGCACTCAAAGCACTTCAGAATTGTCCTTCTCAAAGGAAGGATTTTCTTTCTACTCTTGGTGTTAACGATGATAACTATTCCTATGTCATCAAATTTGAAACCGCAGGACTATAGCCTTGCTTGCCTTACTATCTGTCTCTCTTGATTCATGTAGAATGTCTTAACAAGACCATCAAATGCATTGTGATTGACGAAGGCGTTGCTGCTTCCGTGATGTCTTTGGCATGTTGGAAGGGTTTGGGTTCCACTGAGTTGTCTAAATCCGCTACCATGTTGACTATGTTTGATGGTAGATTGTTTCTGCCGCATAGAGTTTTTCCTTCTCTTAAAGTCCGTTTGGGAGGGAAGACCATCGCAAACAAGGTCGAGGCGGTTGATGCGCCCCTTGACTACTATCTGTTACCGGGTAGGAATTGGATGTACAGTATGGAAGCCGTAGCTTATTCTCCATTTTGAGTTGTATGCTTTCTGTTTAATGAGAAGATATTTACGATTGATCAAATTTCATTCAAGAATCTGTGTGCTACCGCATCTTCGGGAGCTTCTGTCCCGATTGTCGAGCACTCTCAGCCAACAACTAGGATTGTGGCTGTTGGCATGTATCCATTCCTTATGGGATCCTTTAGTTGTCCTATACCTGTTCTTATGATCAGGTCTATTTTCGGTGAGGATTCGTCGTCAGTACGTTTGGTGTCTTTTCACACCACTCATATGGAAGATCCTTGGATTCTTCCTACACCGAGTGCTTCATGTGAGCCTATTGGAACAAATGTGTCATTTCCTGTAGCAATGATAGCATATCAATATAATCTTGAATGTGTTGCAGAGCCTAGTCCTTCCTCTTCATGGACGGAGGAGGAGGACCCATATGTGCTTCCTGCATGGGCATTTGAGTCTTCTCATGAACATGACTGCCTTAATAGCATTTTTCCATCGGATGAAGCTATTATTAAGGCTATGTCTGGGGTTGAGACACCTTGGAAAGAGTTGCATCATAGATATTATTTTCTTCCCGATCTTGACCATTTAGAGTGTGAAGAATTTAGGGAAATTCTTAGTGAGAGAATTGGTAGTCCCATGGTTCCATTAAGCTCTCCTGGTCCGATGGTTGATGGAAACATGGAAAATATATCTCCTACCATTCCTATCAATATCTCTCATGATCCTAGCAAAATTGAGAATGTCTATATTGGGGCAGAATGTTCCCATGTTGATATTCAAGAGTATACCGAGTTGTTCAAAGAGTTTCATGATGTATTTTCTTGTTCATACGAGGAAATGCTAGGTATCGACCCTTGCATTGTTGAACATGAGATTAAAACTTATCCCAATGCTAAACCTATTCGACAACGCTTACGTGCGGTGAATCCTAGAAAAGCACCAACAATTAAGGTTGAGATAGAAAAAATGTTGAATGCCAGTTTTATCTATCTCGTTCCCTTGACGGAGTCGGTTTCAAACCCCGTTCTAGTTGATAAGAAATAGGGAACGATTTGTATATGCACTGATTTCCATGACTTGAATCATGCCTGTCGTAAGGATAATTTTCCCACACCATTTATTGATCAGATTTTGGATGAGTGTGTGGGAAGCGAGGCATTTTCCTTTATGGATGACTTTTCTGGATACAATAAGATACAGATCAAACCCAAGGACCAACATAATACTTCCTTTATTTGTCCTTGGGGTAACTTTGCATATCGAAAGATTCCTTTTGGCCTTAAAAATGCTAGAGCCACTTTTCAGCGGGGTATGACCTTGATCTTCCATGATATCAAATCAATTATTGAAGTCTTTTTGGATGGCCCTGCTGCTCATTCTCGTTAGAGGATGCGTCATTCCTACCATTTGAGATTAGTGTTCGAAAGATGCCACCATTACTTGGTCAGGTTAAATACTCATAAATACATCTTTTATGTGAAGTCTGGTCACTTTATAGGGTTCATTGTCTCCAAGGAGGGTATACGAGTCGACCCTTTAAATGTTGAGGTAATACTTCAATTGTGTCCCCCGAGAAACATTAGACATCTTCAATGTTTGCAAGGCATGGAAAATTTCTTGCGGAGATTCGTTGTTAACTTTGCCAATTTAACTAGAGGCTTTATGCGTCTTTTGAAGAAAGACACTACCTTTTCTTGGGATGAGTGAGCCCATGAGTCCTTTGATGCACTTAAGCGAGCCTTAGCATTGGCCCCGGTGATTATCCCACCCAACTATAGCCGTGACTTTTTACTTTATGTGGCCGCGTCCATGGAGATGATTGGTATGGTTTTTGTTTAGGAGGATGAGGAGCTCTAGGAGCATGTCATATATTATTTGAGGTGAAAACTTATAGATGCGGAGATCCATTATTCCCATGTGGAGAAACTTGCTTTAGCTACCGTTCATGTGGTTCAAAGATTGAGACATTATATTCTCCTTCACCAGACCTTAGTGGTAGCCCATGTCAATCCATTTTAGTTCGTCCTCAATAGAAGGATGATAGGGGGAAAGCATAATAAGTGGATTTTCATCTTACAAGAATTTGATCTCAAGTTTGTTTCAGCAAAATCGAAAAAATCATTGATTTTTGTGGAGCCTATATCTGATTTCCCAAGGGAGGAGAAGGAGGAAGTTTGTTAAGATACATTTGTCAATCAGCACATTTTCCTGATCTCAACTTTGGATCCATGGTGTGGGGATATTATCATATATTTACAAACATTGAAGGTCCCTACTCACCTTTCATGGGATGAGCGACGACGGTTATGTCATGTATCCAAGAATTACCTCATAGTGGATAACACAATATACCGCCGTGGGGTAGATTCCATTGTACGTCATTGTTTAACTCATGAGGAGGTTGAGCTTGTGCTGAATGATTTCCACGGAGGGGCGTGTAGTGGTCATTTATCTGGGCTTTCTATAGCCCAAAAAATCTTAAGAGTGGGTTATTTCTGGCCGTCAATCTTTAAAAATTGTGTCAATGCGGTCAAGAAGTGCCAGCCTTGCTAGGTGTTTGAACGCAATATGCGCTCACATCCTACCCTGTTACATCCAATTATCACCACCTGTCCCTTCACAAAGTGCAGGCTTGAATTCATGGGTTTCAACCCAACTTCAGCTGGGGGGCATCATCATATTATAGAGGCTGTTGACTATTTCATGAAATGGGCCAAGGCTATGCCCACGGTTAAATCCAATGGTGAGACAGCCAGACATTTCATATTCAACCAGATCATTACTCGGTTCGGTATTCCAAAAGAGAATGTCACTGACCATGGTAGGCACTTTCAGAATCGGATGATGGAAGAGTTGGCCTCAAAGTTAGGGTATAAGTAGGAGCATTTCTCTTCTTATTACCCTCAAGTGAATGGATACGTTGAAGCAATGAACAAATCACTCAATTCCATTCTCCAACGAACCATCGCACAAAGCAAGACCAATTGGCATATCATGATATATCCTGCTTTGTGGGATTATAGGACCGCGATTAAGACTGCCACCAATTTTTCTCCATATCAACTTGTACACGGAGTGGAGTATGTATTGCTGGTTGAGTGCAAAATCCCTTCTTTGAAGCTATACATAGAGATCTTACTAGACACTTCCCCATTGGAGGAATATTTGGTCCACTTAGAAAATCTTGATGAGTAGTGCCGAGATGCCTTGGTGGCTCTATAAGTGAATAAGCATGGCATTAAGCTCCAGTATGATAAATCTGTCCATCCAAGGAAGTTTAGTGAAGGATATTTGGTCCTTTTGTGGGATCAAGCTAAAGAACCATTGGTGGCAGGAAAGTTTAACCCCATGTGGCATGGTCCTTACATTGTTAAATGTGTGTTAGAGAAAGGTGCATATGAGTTAGTAGATTACGATGGGACAACCTTGGAGGAGCCTAGAAATGGGCTCTATCTTAAAAAGTAATATGCAAGATTCTCAACCAGGGCTGACTATTGTATATTATTGTACAGTATTTTGCATAGTTAGGTTTTTATTATGGTGATCGAGTTTGTGATTAGCTTTTGCTTCTTATGACAGATGTCAATGGAGTCTTCCATCTATATAGGATTCACGGATGGTCCTAGCCACCACACTCAACACTCAGTCTCTGCTGCTTGGGTGATTTATACTCCTACGGGTCAGGTATTGTCTTCAGAAGGCGTATGTTTACAGTCCTATTCAAACAATGTTGCTGAATATAGTGCCGTTATAGAGCTTCTATGAGATTCTATTTCAGATGGTGTTCTTTCTCTTGAGGTATGTCTTGATTCACAGTTAGTAGTGTCACAGCTTAATGGCCTGTATCATGTTAGGGATCCAACATTATTATGAATATTCTTACAGGTGATATTGTTAGAACGACAATTTGACAACATAACATACATACAAATTCCAAGAATCTATAATCAAGTTGCTGACTCCTATGCTAACTATGTGTTAGATTGCATTTTTTCATAGACAATAAGCTCATCACAAACATACATTTTTACACATGTAAATAAATAAATCGATCATCATAAAAAAATTTCATTAAACATCCAAAATGTGATAATACATAAGTGTCATAATACAAAAATGGGGCTTCCGAGCCACCAAAATATAAATACACGGTAGTACAAAATGTATCACTCCCAGGTATCTAATCCTAGGGAGGAGGAGGGGGGTTCTGATTGTGGAATGTCACCATGGCTCTAGATAGACGTCGAAATAACCGCATGCATGCTCATGGTACACCCACCTGCTGATGTTGCATGGCCTCAGGCAGGTCCTTGACCTGCGCCATGGGTACCCTATGTGTTAGCCACACGAAGTTGGTATGAATACTTTGGAGCATCCACTCCACAATCAAAGCCATAATGTCATCGCCTCTTCCCCTCCATCTATGATGAGGGAAACCGTCAGACCGCCGTGGTCCTACATCTCCATACATATGACAGGATGTCACTATGTGTTGTCATGCAAAAATATGTCTTTTGGTTTCATATATCAAAAAACACAAAAAAAATTAAATAATTCACAAAACTTAAAAACAGGGTTGGGATTCGTTACCAATGTCACCATATGCTGATCCTCGTGGTAGAGGCATGTCGAGATCTCCTTGAAAATTAGTCCCCACATAGGGGTAATCATCGATGGCAACTATCTGCCGCCGCCACCATGGAAAGAAATCAGCTGGATAGGGGTTGGACACCCTACCTCCACCTAGTCTACGCATCACATCTTCCCAACGTTGTTGGGCCGGATCTCAAACCCCGTGGAGAGGAACATCAAGTCTAGGGCTCAATCCTCGAACATGCTCAAAGAAGAACGTGCTCAGTATACTGCTGAAACCAAAGTTTTGTACCCTACCCATCTTGTAACCGCTGAGTTGTTGCTTCATGTTGCTCCACAGCATAGTACTGCAATTGTAAATTGTGGGTCTCATGCACTCCACTGCATAGAAAATCAAGGGCTGCGAGGCCTGGTTGAGTGAGGCTAGCCCTGTTATCCTGCCGATTGTCAGTAGTATGGCCTTTAGGCTTAGCACTTGTATGGAGTTAGTTGGGATCTGACTCCTGACCTTCTCTGCATCCGGATAACAGTATACAGCTATATACTCATCTATGGCGAGGCCACCTCCGGGCCCACAAGACCGTAAGTTCACCACTTCCCCCCATCAGGACAATCCAGTAATGAAGTATATGTCCTCCACCTCTATAGTGAGGGACATCCCGTTGATTTGGAAAGACTCTGAGTTAGGATCCCAATAGTCTACTAGCATTTACACCAGTCTTGGTTTGGCCCTTAAGCCACTAAGACACCAAAACTTGTAGAGCTTGCATGCACAGAGAGCTTGTTGTGCCATTAGAACACCCCGTACTTCTACTTCTACATCCCCGTGCTTTCGTTCCCTCCATTCTAGTACCATCTTGCACATTGAATTTGATTTTTGGTCATTAGTTGTCTTAGAAAAACTTAAACGCGGTCGCAATACGCGATTGTTTGCTAAACAACCACGTATGTGCACGACTTCGAGGCATTTTTCCGCGTGTAGCCAACCCTATACACGGAAAAATTCTTGATTTCTGTGTGGGCCGTGGTGCATAATTTAGAATGGCCTAGAAATCAATTTTCACGATGTAAATTTGAAAACTTTACATGCAAATGAAAGAGCAGGGCATGGGAGGTTAACTGGAAAAAACGGTGTTGGATTCCACTGGCTGAATCTTCCAGAATTCGCGTTTGAAGTTCTGAACTCAATTGGGTAAAAATTTCAAACGTTATATAATGTTTTGAATTTTTTACTATTTATAGAAATTTTTCAAAATTTAGAAATTCTTTGCTACCTTTCTATAGTTTTGGACGGTTTCTAACCCTTTTGGACAATTTTTGACTAATATGATGATGTAGGAGACCATTTTGAGCACCGTTTCGACCATTGTTTTTACCTGTTCGTGCCGATTGTGAGCATTTATAATGTACCTAGGTTGCAAAGGTAAATCCCAAGGGTAACAACAAGAACCACTTTTAGAAAGAAACTGCCTTTTCTTTCCAGAGAGGGATCTCTCAAATACAGGTTTGACAAGGACAAATATAAATAAACACTCAAAGATAGTATAAATGGTTGAAAAAACATATAACCACTGGGAAATGGAGTCACATATACATAAAGATATCACAAAGACATATACATGAGATTTTATCAAAGGAAATATAACCATTTTATCACACTCATTCATTTAGTTCGAGTGAAACAGAAGAGACAATGGATAGTCCATTAATACAGAGCATTAAAGATGAGTTCTATATTAAATTTAGTAGAAAAATGTATAAAATATCCGAAACGATGATCAGAGCATAAACACTATGAATCCTAACCATTCAACACTGTATTTCAGATATGAAGAAAAACAGAATGGAGCGTTACACTGGAAAAAACAAACACAGAGGAAGAGAAATACAGACTATAATGTAAATGACAGAGGAATATTTGATCACTCTTATGCATTCGCTTTGTTATTCAAAAATACATTTTCTCAAAAAATATTCAACAACAAGATGGGTTCCAACCCCCATCACATAAAATAAAGGTAATTATATACATAAACAGATTCATCTTCCAAGAAGATTTATAACTGAATGGCCTGCTTAGTCAAAGTCTTGTAACTATATTCCTAACTCCTAGGAACAAACTACTAGCTTCGATCCTAACAGATCATTAAATCAAAATCAACTCGATAACAAGGCCCATCCAAGCAGCCCCTCAGCGCGCAACACCTGTCTTCATGAATGAAGGATGTACTTCTTTTTTCTGAATATTTCTATGGCTCTCCATTGCTCAATGCTTGGAATATCATATTCAATCATCTCCTGAATGGACACCTCCAAATCCATGTAGGATTCATATGACACTTTAGGTATCCCTCCCCGGATGATCAAGAACTTCTGTAATATCTCAAAATCCTCTGTCAGCTTATCCACGATGACTTTCCCCGTCATCCCTTTTTCCAGGTCATAAAATTTGTAATGATCCATGCAGATTTGTACCAATAGGTTGTGATAGTTCTCTTGAGAAAACATTCGTCCCTCCTCATCCCAAAAGGAAGGAAGACCGTCTTCAAATAGTTCCTTGAAAGCCTGTTTGAAATCATTAACCTATGAGATCATTTCATCAGCTTTTTCCTGGACTGTCTTCATTAGATGATGCTTATGAATAAACGTTTTGGCTGACAGTACCATTTCTATTATGTCCTTTACTCCTATATTATGCAATTTTTGGTAAGTTAATGAATTTAAGAAATTTAACGCATTCTGGGCTGTGGCAAGGGGTTTCCTCTCCATAGTATCATTTACTAACTTCAGTCTTTGATTAGCCAAATTGATCAATATGCTTTGATTATCAATGAAGTTCAAATAGTGCCTGAATTTAGTAATTTCTATGGATAATCTATCCCAAATTATGTGCTTTTCCCCCTGGAGAGGACCCTTTCCTATGTTTCTTTCTTTCAATTCATTAAATTTCTTTTGTAGCTGATTTCTGTCTTGCAATATTTTATTTTTATTTTTTGTCACCTTGGCTAACTCAGACTTGACGTTTTTAGTTTCCACCTTTAATTATTTTATTTCTTCATCTTTCAGGCTGATCTAGGACATGGGCACTAATAAGTCATCTGCAGAAAAATCATTCAATGGTTTTCAATATTCACAATAGACAGGTCTTCATCAGTTGGAGTTTGGCTCATCAATTGCTCCATGATCTCTTTTTCATCATTCTGGTCCTTTTTCAGCAGGGAGATTTGTGCCATTAGCTCATTCTGCTCTGTTTCCCATTTGTCTTTTTCTTCTTGTAATTCGACAGCTTTTCCTTTATGTTCCATCATTTCCTGGTGAATTTGTTCCTTCTCCTCTTGTAATGCTAATAATTCCGATGATTGAACATGTTATGTGCTTGGGATCTTCAACCTTTTCTTCAAAACATGGAGGGCGTTGTCCTTTTCTTCTAGAAGTCTTTTGATTGCCTGGGTGTTACCTTTTTCATTTCCTGAGCTTATAACGTCTGTTTGCAACTTTTTAGTTTGAATAACATGAGCCTTGTTTTCAACCTTCTCATGTTTTAACTGAACTTCTAACTTCTCTACAAAAATTTGTAATGTATTTACTCTCATCATAGCATGCAATAAATATGAATAAATAATGTCTCCCGTTTGCTTATGTAGCTTTATTTTGTCTGGTACACTAATCTTGTCTAATCTTACTTCCATTTCTGACATCTTCTTATCACTTACCATGGCCAATTTAAAAGTATTTCTTTCTATGTCCCTGGCAGAAATCAAGGAATTTTTTGGATTATTTAAACTCCTCACATATGCGAGTAGATTCCTTCTCTCTTCTAGGGACTGCTTTTGTTTCTCCACATAATTAGTCACGAGATCCTCTTTGGACTTGAAAACTGGGATTGATTTTGTATTATCTACACCTTCAAAGGAAAACTGACTCACATGTATAGACTTTGTAGGAACCAAAGCAATTATTTTTCAATCATCTGAAATAACTTCACTCAAAATTTTATCATCTTGAAACAATGTGGCCTTTTTTGTGAATCATCCTCATCCACTTCCATGCTGTCAACCTCATAAATACTTATTTTAACTAAAATATTGGGGCCATCTGTCACTTGAGATATTGCAACTGGTATAATACTTGCATTTTCATCAGCTCTTGGAATTTCCATAAAATGAAACAAATTGGCTGTCTCGTTCATACCTTCGACAACTTGGTGGTCAAAAAGCTTGTTTTTATTCGCCTGCTTCCTGAGGGAAATTATATGATGGGGATCATAATTTACCTTTTGCTCCTTTTGAAATTCCATGTTTTCCAACAATTTTTCTATAAACATTAGAGCACCTTTATTTTTGAAGATAAAAGAACCAACTTTGAGAGGGAACTTGATATTTGAAAATTTCTTAAAGTCCCCAAAGTGTTCTTCTTCTTAATGCAATCTTTGTCTCATAAACTCTAATGCAAAAATTCTGGGAGAAAGGAAAGCAGGTAACCTATATGGTTCTCTAGTAAATCCATATATCCTCAAAACAGTGGAATCCTTATACAGAAACCAATCTCCGACTCGATCCTTAGGTGAGGACTGCATCATGTATTTCATCTCTTCTGATACCCGGGGTAATATTTCATCAAATAACATCTTGTATATTTCTGACATGATTGAATTTGCAAATTCAAACATGTTTATTTTCTTGGGCAAATCTGAAGAGAACATGGTACTTAAAAACTACAATTCGGTGACGTTGGAACATAGCAACATGTTCAGCAAATAAGTTTGAAATTTGAAGAACCTGACTTTTGGAAACTCACTCATTTGAAGATGTATAGCTTCTGCTAAGTACTCATCTAGACTGAATACATGAACTGTCTGAGACTCATAACTCATTGAACTTATTTTTAATAGAAAATCCAGGATGAATTCATTTACGTGACAATCATCATCTAGACCCAAGACTTGAAAGACTAAGGACACCACTAATTAAACTTCATCTCTGAAAATATGAACATGGTATGGCGGGAAAATACCATCTAATGACTGACCTTCATTCAAGATGCTGGACAGGAATTTGCAACAAACTTTAGTTCCAAAATTTTTATACAATTCAGCAAGAATGGAATCGTTTACAGGTTCATGACTGTCAGGGTAGTTGTCGGGAAAGTTTAGGTTTTCACGGATGACCTTGGGATCAATTTTACAGAGTATCCTAGACGTAGACTGACTAACAATGACTCTCTCAGAAGAGGAATAGTTAACTGCGCACCACTCGGCAAACTTGGGAAAATGCAGGGTCTGTTCAATAGCAAAATAATATAAAAATGATTTACAAGGATTTAGGATATCATTACCCTGTGAATTGTATTTCCACAACCTCCCTTTGATAACTGATACACTTCCCACAGACAAGAAAGGGTCACACACTCCTCTGTCCGTGTCAACCAGGTAATCTTCTCTATCATCCAAAATACGAGTAAACCCTTGCAAATCTTTTCCTATGTCCATAATTCAGTCAACAATGGTAATTATTTGGATGAATTTCATGTGTTCAAGCCTTACCTGTTACTGTGACTGGGTGTATTTGAGATTGATTGTTAGAGGTTGGCGAGAACGTAGGTCCTTTTCATTCATCCAGTGCCAATAAAAATAATTCTTCAACAAGTCAAATTTGTTTATATAGGACCCCACTCTGGAGGCCCCCCTTCGGTGGTTTCCACCAAACCTATTTTGCCCCTGGAATGCACCACAATCGACCACATGTACTGTGGTTTGCATTCCGCTACCACCTTTTGTTTTCAACCACCGCATAACTTTCCGCTCCGGATCCGTCAACAACCGTTGATATATTTCCCCTTTATTTTTCAGCCGTTGGATGGAGCGACACGTACCCTATTCTGCCGAGTTTCTTCACTTTATCAAACATGAAATTCTACGAGGCAGAGTTCACGATGACCGTTGATTTCATCGAGCTGAATTGACGACCATTGATATCCATATATCCTCGAACACATGCATGTCTCTATATTTCTCGCATCTTCGTAAGGCGGACACATTATTAGCTGTTGATCTCCATTTCTTCGCTTTACTCGGTTGGATGTCGTGCTAGTTTATCGCTTACTCTCCCTTTGTCATACCTTTATACCATAACATTTAATGAAAGTTCTTCAATCAACCATTATTTCCTCTTCGCCATGGTCTCCTTGACCTCCTGCTAGGTAGAGGTGTTAATAACTGGCTCCATCTGGGTATGATATCCTCCCTATGAGGTATCAAAGAACTCGTTGACCAGGTGCCTTTTTTTTAATCTTTCACAATACTTCCAGAAAAAAATATATTTTGTTTTTTGTAGATATATTATTTTTTAGAATAGAATGGCACGCCCCCTAAATCTTAGGGCCTTCACCGCGGGCTTCAAATACATTCGGCTTACCATCCGTATTGACTTGTAAAGAAGAATAAGTATTTACAGGCTATAATACAAATTTTTACCTTCCTCGTTAGGACAGGTAATATTTCAGATACCTTCCATTGACAGGGTTACTATCTAGAGGAACCCCATTCGGATATTCTAGCAGAAATGCATTTTGTCCTCTGTATCCAGCAACAACATAAGGGCCTACCCACATATGATCAAATTTCACATGTTTGTCTTCTTTAGGAGCATCCCACTTCAAGACCAAATCATCAATCTGAAACTGCTCTTCTTTGATTCTTCTATCAAAAGTATTTCTCATTTTTTCTTGATGTAATTACACCTTGTCATAAGCCTTATTCCTTTGCTCTTCCAGTTCAATAATCTGATTTATCCTCATTTGCATATGATTTGGTTCTTCTTGCTAGTCTTGGAAATATCTCAAAACTAGAACACCTAATGATGCTGGAAAAACGACTTTAATTCCATACACCAGTTGGAACGGAGACATGCTGATTGACCTTTTGGTACTAATTTTGTCATCCCATAGAACATACTTGAGCTTGGTGTGCCAGGACTTTTTATTACCTTCCAACAGCTTCCTGATGATCCTTACTAAGCTTTTATTTGAAGATTCATCTAACCCATTTCCTTGTGGATAATAGGCAGTTGAATGATTGAGGGTTATATGATATTTGTGACAGAAATCAATCATTTTATTGGATTTAAAAGTAGCTGCATTGTTTGTCACTATTATTTTGGGGCATCCAAATCGAGCCAATATGTTTTCTTCAAGAAAATCCATGATTATAGTTTCAGTAGCTCTTTTGGTGGGGATCGCTTCAATCCATTTAGTAAAATAATCTGTAGCCATCAAAATCCATTTGTGCTGTCTTGATGAATTGGGGTGTATTTCACCAATAAAATCCAAACCCCACTATTGGAAAGGAGCTTCTACCGTTATTGGATTTAAAGGAAGAGTAAGTACTTTTATCTTTCCATAAAAAAATTGGCATTGATGACACTTGCTGGTTTCTTTATACACATCTGAAAATAATGTAGGCCAATAATAACCCACTCTTAGAATTTTATTTGCAGTCACCTTCCAAGAATGATGTCCTCCGCAGTCCCCCTTATGAAATTCTTTGACTGTTTGTTGAGCTTCATTTTCTAAAAGACAATTTAGTAACACTCCTCTCGAGTCCTTCCAATAAAGATATTGGTTTATAATACAAAGTTGGCAGATTTCAATTTTATGGATCTCACCCTGGACATACTCAATCCTTCTAGTGCTTGCAAATTTCGAAGGACAAAAACAATATCAGAATACCATGAAGATGTCACAAAATCAACCATTACTTCCACTTCCGTATCCAACTGATTAGCTTGGTGAGATAAAAAATTGATCTGCAAAGATTCACAATTTGAATTGGTCATCATTTTTGCTAATCCTTGGCCCCTGACCAGCTTAGTAGGTTTTATTTCTATGTCGTACTACAGCAATGTAGCTATCCATTTTCCCCTTTTGCATTCTGGATCGGGTTGTGTCAAAATTTCTTTCACTGCAGCAGTTGGAACATGTGCAATTATATGTGAATGTAGAATATATACTCTGAAATCTTTCAATGCTTTGACTAAAGCATATGCTTGTTTTTCCATGATGTCATATTTTAATTCTCCATCCCTCAACATTTTGCTAAAAAATGCTATGGGCTGTTCCAAATTCTCATCATTCTTCTGCAATGAAATTGCTGCTATAGTATGTTCTGAAGCATATGAAAATACTGAGAAATATTTGGTAAAGTCTGGACTTACCAACACAGGAGCATCTGAGATTGCTTTCTTGATTTCCCAAAAATACTTCCTAGCTTCCGCATTCCATTTTATCTCATGACCCTTCTTCAACATATTTGTGATATTCATTAATATTTCAGCAAAGCTTGGCACAAACCTTCTTAAAAAGTTTACCTGCCCCAAAAATGATTGTATTTCCTTCTTACTTCTGAGTTCACCTACTTTCAAAATTGCACTCACCCTTTCAGGATCAGTTTTTATTCCATCTTTTGATATTATATGGCCCAACAACTTTCCTTCTTCTAATGCAAAATTGGACTTCTTCGGGTTCAAAGATATATCCAATTTCCTGCACTTGGTGAAAACTTTCTCCAGATGATGCAAATGTTCTTTATCAGACTTTGAATAGACTGTGATATCATCCATGTAAATTATCACAAAATTTCCAATTTCTCCCGCAAAAGCAATATCCATAGCTCAATGGAAAGTAGCTCCTGCATTCATTAGGCCAAAAGGCATTTTTGCATACATAAAAGTGCCCCAAGGTGTAGTAAATGCAGTTTTTTCTTGATCTTCAGGTAATAATTTGATATGATTATAACCATAAAAACCGTCCAACATTGAAATTCTCTCAGCTCCAACCACTTTCTGCAGTATATGATCCATCTTTGGTAAATGATAATTATCCTTCATAGAGGCCTTATTTAAATTGCGGAAATCTATACACAATCTTATTTCCCCGTTCTTTTTCCTGACATGAACCAAATTTGCAACCCATTTTGAAAACCTTAATGTTACAATAATTTTGGCATCAAATAATTTCTTTATTTCTTTCTCAATGATGGGGAGCAATTTAGTATTTATCCTTCTGAGTTTATGTTTGAAAGGTTTCTCTCCAGGCTTTATAGGAATGGTATGCTGTATGATAGATGTATCATACTCCTTAAGGTCTTCATAACTCCAAGCAAATACATCTGTATATTTTTTCATTAATTTCACATATTCTTCTTTTTCTTTTTCAGGAAATTTCTTGGATAATTTTATAATCTTAGGATTCTCTTCAGTGCCAATATTCCTATCTTCAACAGCATTCTCAACAGGCTTTACTTTAGGATTCTTAGCCACATCATTCTGATCAAAAAGTTTTTCCAAAGGAATCAAACCCCTTGGTATGAAATTATTTTTTAATTGAATAATATCCTTACCTCCTAGGGTTCTTTTTAACTTTTCAGCACCATCCCCTTCTTTCTCAAGTTCTTCATCATATTGAATACTCTCGCCATCGTCATTTTCGGTGTCAATAGGAGTATTCACAAATTCTCCTGATAATTCTAAAAATCTCATGATCTGCATGTCATCTTCGAACACTTGCCAATATTTATAATTATCAGGAATAGACAGTCTATTTACAATTTCCACCTGGTACTCCCTCTGACCAGCAATAGGGGTTTCAAATTTTCCAGCAGCCACGACTAAAGAATCAGCCACAATATTTTCATGTCTGGGGACTACCTGAATAGTACGCTCTGTAAAAAAGTTACCAAACATATCCCATACTTCATTCCTATAATCCCTCATCCAGGGATTCCTGGTTTGATAGCTATCATTTACTTGATTTATCACCAGCTCTGAATCTCCTAAGACTATTATTCTTTGAGCTCCCAAATATTTCAAAGCATGCAATCCTAGTAATAAAGCTTCATATTCTGCTACATTATTGGTGCATTCAAAAGTTAATTTATATGATAGAGATTTGAAATCTCTAATGGGAGAAATTATATACACACCGGCTCCAGCACCTATTTTTGCAGCAGATCCATCAAAGTACATAATCCACAAACCTTCCCATTTTTGCTTCGCCTCCAAAGCATCCTGTTCCATCGCTTATTTTTCCTTGTTTTCTTCATACTTCTTCAGCGATGCTTCTTCTAAATCATGTGGGACAACATCATTAAAGAAAATAGAAGACCCCAAATCAATATCAACAGCATAAATATGATGAATTTTGGGTTTATCTTGACTGCTCACTACATGAGGCGTTCTTTTTTCACTATATAATCTTCTGCTCCCATCTCGAACAGGAATTGTAGCATATGACATATCCATCTGTAAACTACCTTTCAACTTGGAAGTCCAAGATCTTGACAACAGTACCCAAAACATAGGTGGAATATCTACCACTACCACATCCATGACTATAGTTTTTGATGGCAATTTATTTAGGGTTACCACCATATCTTTAATCAAACCAAGGCATTTTACTCTTTTAGAATCAAATGAGTACAAATCTTTATAGGGTCTTGTTACTTCCAATCCCAAACTTTCTACCACTCCTTTCGGCATTAGATTATGTGATGCTCCTGAGTCTAGCATAGCATTATGGACCACCTTATCATGCACATTCAAACTCAAATAAAAAGGAGGGACTTCTTAACTTTCCAAATTTTCAACTTTTGACCCAAATGAAATAGTAGGATTATCATCGTTCAACTCTAAAATGTCAAATTGCCATTCCCCTTGACTTTTGAGCATTTTTGTGATAGTATTTCTATACTCAGTGTTTCTCAATAACTCATTAAATGGAACAGATATTTTTAACTTTGAAAGTTCATTTTGTAAATTAAAACCAGAACCAATTCTTTCCACATCGACTGGAGCCACCTCCTTCATTCTTTTATCTCTTTGTACCTCATTTTCAACCTCTTTATTTACAAAAGACTCTTTTTGTAGTTCTTTTCCCTTTTCTACAATCAGAGAACTAGTGGAAGGCTAATTTGGGTTTGCCTTCACTTTATTTATGAAAACTTCCCTGTTTCTCAATCTGATTTTCCTCTGCACATCATCCATAGCATGTAAATAACCCCTTTGATACTGCTCTGTCTCTTTTCCAAATTCTTCATCCCCTCCTTCTTGTTCGAGCATGTTATGTTCTTCTTTAGTAAGATATATCTCTGAATCCTTCTCTCCAAAAAGATGAATCTCATTTTCAGTGGGATCTTCTTCATCAGTGACATAATTCTTAGGAAATGGTGGACGGATTTGTTGTTCCTCCTGATTTCTTGGGTTTCTTAGGTCTCTTTGTCTGTTTTGGGGAAGAACAGGAGGATTTGGTCTTCTGAATTTAGGATTCCTAATTTGAGGATCCACTTGCTCTCTATTAAATGCCCTATTATCCATAGTTAATCTATCCATCAACTTTTCCATGGTTTTTAACATCATTTCAAATTTGACATCAGTAGTAGAAGAAGAAGTAGAAGGTAAATTCTCTTCCTTTTTCCTCCTATCAATATCTCTATGTTTCATTTTTCTACTTGCCATCATATTTGCCTCCACCTCTAAAGCATCTGTAAACATGGCAGCAAGAGTCGTTAATTTTCTCTCCCTTAATGAAAATGAAAAATCATTATCAAAGGCTCTAGCGTAATGTAGTTTAGCAGCGGCTGTAGAAGGTTTTATGTCTTCCGGAATAGAGTTATAAACCCTTATGAATATGCTTGAAAATTCATGAATAGATTCAAAACCTCCTTTTTTGAGACTGTTATACTGAGATAATAGCTAGAGAGGATTCTGTTTATCATCCCACCTATCTAGAAATGCATTCTAAAAGCCTGAAAATTCATTATAGACCCATTTGGAAAATATTTAAACCATTTCTTTGCCTCACCTGACAAACTTTGGGCAAATAACCATATTTTAACATCTGGATAATCAACTTCTTCTAAGTCAATGAAACCTTCAAACTTGGCAACATGTTGCTTGGTGGTTATGTCACCTTCTCCATTAAATAAAGAAATTCTTTGGGAATAATTCTGAGGAAGATCATGTAATAAAGCACACAAACGCAAGGGAGCAAATCTAGCTTCCATTGGTCTAGGTGGGTTCAAGGGAACTGAAGACGTTTTAGTATTTTGAATAGCAAATGTTTCAACCTTTGTAGTCTGTTGTAAATCTCTCCATAGGGAATCCAACAAATAAAACTCTAATCTACAGGGATTAAACTGAGTATTTTTAAGATCAGACTCATATTTAGTTTTCAACAAACTCCTTCCAACACTAGCTTCCCATTCTGGATCAATAGGAGAATCTTGAGATGATGATGCACCAAACAAAGGAAAACCTAACTTTTCTTTATCTTTTCTCTTAAATAAATTTTTCAGATCTTCCAAACTTTTTAAGACTTCGGTATCATAATTACCTCGTGTGTGTCTTCTCGAAGCGAGAATGACTCCTTAAGATTTGAAATTTTTTTTACAATGGAGTTGCCAGGACAAATGTACAACCTTCTTTACTGATAAAAATTCCTGTTTGCCCACAAAATTTTTCTTTAAACACTGTCGTTATCCCAGGGCATATGTGCACTTTCATTCCTCGGCAACGGCTCCAATTTGTTAGCATTCAGAATGTACCCAGGTTGCAAAGGTAAGTCCCAAAGGTAACAGCAAGAACCACTTTTAGAAAGAAACTGACTTTTCTTTCCAGAGAGGGATCTCTCAAATACAGGTTTGACAAGGTTAGGTATAAATCAACACTCAAAGATAGTATAAATGGTTGAAACAACATATAACAATTGGGCAATGGAGCCACATATACATAAATATATCACAAAGACATATACATGAGATTTTATCAAAGGCAAGATAACCATTCCATTACAGTCATTCATTTAGTTCGAGTGAAATAGAAGAGACAATGGACAGTCCATTAATACAGAGCATCAAAGATGAGTTCTATATTAACTTTAGTAGAAAAATGTATAAAATATCCAAAATGATGATCAGAGCATAAACACTATGAATCCTAACCATTCAACACTGTATTTCAGATATGAAGAAAAACAGAATGGAGCGTTACACTAGAAAAAACAAACACAGAGGAAGAGGAATACGGACTGTAATGTAAATGACACAGGAATATTTGACACTCTTATGCATTCACTTTGTTATTCAAAAATACATGTTCTCAAAAAATATTCAACAACAAGATGGGTTCCAACCCCCATCACATAAAATAAAGGTAATTATATACATAAACAGATTCATCTTCCAAGAAGATTTATAACTGAATGGCTTGCTTAATCAAAGTCTTGTAACTATATTCCTAAATCCTAGGAACAAACTACTAGCTTCGATCCTAACAGATCATTAAATTAAAATCAACTTAATAACAAGGCCCATCTAAGCAGCTCCTCAGCGCGCAACACCTGTCTTCATGAATGAAGGATGTACTTCTTTTTTTCTGAATCTTTCTATGGCTCTCCATTGCTCAGTGCTTGGAATATCATATTCAATCATCTCCCGAATGGACACCTCCAGCTCCATGTAGGCTTCATATGACACTTTAGGTAGCCCTCCCTAGATGATCAGGAACTTCTATAATATCTCAAAATCCTCTGTCAGCTTATCCACGATGACTTTCCCTGTCAGCCCTTTTTCCAGGTCGTAAAATTTGGAATGATCCATGCGGATTTGAACCAACAGGTTGTGATAGTGCTCTTGAGAAAACATTCGTCCCTCCTCATTCAGAAAGGAAGGAAGCCCGTCTTCAAATAGTTCCTTGAAATCCTGTTTGAAATCATTAACCTGTGAGATCATTTCATCAGCTTTTTCCTGGACTGTCTTCATTAGATGATGCTTATGAATAAACGTTTTGGATGACAGTACCATTGCTATTCTGTCCTTTACTCCTATATCATGCAATTTTTGGTATGTTAATGAATTTAAGAAATTTAATGCATTCTGGGTTGTGGCAAGGGGTTTCCTCTCCATGGTTTCATTTACTAACTTTAGTCTTTGATTGGAAAAATTGATCAATATGCTTTGATTATCAATGAAGTTCAAATAGTGCCTGAATTTAGTAATTTCTACAGATAATGTATCCCAAATTATGTGCTTTGCCCCTTGGAAAGGACCCTTTCCTATGTTTCTTTCTTTCAATTCATTAAATTTCTTTTATAGCTGATTTTTGTCTTACAATATTTTTTTTTTATTTTCTTTCACCTTGGCTAACTCAGACTTGAATTTTTTATTTTCCACCTTTAATTCTTTAATTTCTTCATCTTTCAGGCTGACCTAGGACATGGGAACTAATAAGTCATCCACAGAAAAATCATTCAATGATTTTTCAATATTCACAATAGACAGGTCTTCATCAGTTGGATTTTGGCTCATCAATTCCTCCATGATCTCTTTTTCATCATTCTGGTCCTTTTTCAGCAGGGAGATTTGTGCCATTAGCTCATTCCGCTCTGTTTCCCATTTGTCTTTTTCTTCTTGTAATTTGACAGCTTTTACTTTATGTTCCATCATCTCCTGGTGAATTTGGTCCTTCTCCTCTTGTAATGCTAATAATTCAGATGATTGAACATGTTGTGTGCTTGGGATCTTCAACCTTTTCTTCAAAACTTGGAGGGTGTTGTCCTTTCCCTATAGAAGTATTTTGATTGCCTAGGTGTTACCTTTTTCATTTCCTGAGCTTATAATGTCTGTTTGCAACTTTTTAATTTGAATAGCATGAGCCTTGTTTTCAACCTTCTAATGTTTTAACTGAACTTCTAACTTGTCTACCAAAATTTGTAACTTATTTACTCTCATCACAGCATGCAATAAATCTAAATAAATAATGTCTCACGTTTTCTTATGTAGCTGTATTTTTTCTGGTACACTAATCTTGTCTAATCTTACTTCCATTTCTGAAATCTTCTTATCACTTACCATGGCCAATTTAAAAGTATTTCTTTCTATGTCCCTGGCAAAAATCAAGGAAGTTTTTGGATTATTTAAACTCTTCACCTGCGAGAGTAGATTCCGTGTCTCTTCTAGGGACTTCTTTTGTTTCTCCACATAATTAGTCATGATCTCCTCTTTGGACTTGAAAAATGGGATTGATTTTGTATTATTTACACATTCAAAGGAAAACTAACTCACCTGTACAGACTTTGTAGGAACCAAAGCAATTCTTTTTAAATCATCTGAAATAACTTCACTCAAAATTTTATCATCTTGAAACAATTTGGCTTTTTTGTGTGAATCATCCTCATCCACTTCCATGCTGTAAACCTTAGAAAGACTTATTTTAACTAAAATATTGGGACCATCTGTCACTTGAGATACTGCAACTGGTATAATACTTGCATTTTCATCAGCTCTTGGAATTTCCATAAAATTAGACAAATTGGTGGTCAAAAAGCTTGTTTTTATTCTCCTGCTTCCTCAGGAAAATTATATGATGGGGATCATAATTTACCTTTTGCTCCTTTTGAAATTCCATGGTTTCCAACAAATTTTCTATAAACACTAGAGCACCTTTATATTTGAAGATAAAAGAACCAACTTTGAGAGGGAACTTGATATTTGAAGATTTCTTAAACGCCCCAAAGTGTTCTTCTGAATGCAATCTTTCTCTCATAAACTCTAATGCAAAACTTCTGGGAGTAAGGAAAGAAGGTAACCTATATGGTTCTCCAGTAAATCCATATATCCTCAAAATAGTGGAATCCTTATACAGAAACCAATCTCTGACTCGATCCTTAGGTGAGGACTGCATTATGCATTTCATCTCTTCTAATACCCGGGGTAATATTTCATCAAATAACATCTTGTATATTTCTTACATGATTGAATTTGCAAATTCAAACATGTTGATTTACTTGGGAAAATATGAAGAGAACATGGTACTTAAAAACTACAATTCGATGACGTTGGAACATAGCAACATGTTCAACAAATAAGTTTGAAATTTGAAGAACCTGACTTTTGGAAACTCACTCAATTGAAGATGTATAGCTTCTTCTAAGTACTCATCTAGACTGAATACATGAACTGTTTGAGACTCAGAACTCAATGAACTTATTTTTAATAGAAAACCCAGGATGACTTCATTTACGTGACAATCATCATCTAGACCCAAGACTTGATATACTAAGGACACCACTAATTGAAATTCATCTCTGAAAATAAGAACAGAGTATGGCAGGAAAAGACCATCTAATGACTGACCTTCGTTCGATATGCTCGGCAGAAATTTGTAACGAACTTTAGTTCCACAATTTTTGTACAATTCAGCAAGATTGGACTCATTTACAGGTTCACGACTGTCAGGGTAGTTGTCGGGCAAGTTTAGGTTTTCACGGATGACCTTGGCATCAATTTTACATAGTATCCTAGATGTAGACTGACTTACAATGACTCTCAGAGTAGAGGAATAGTTAATTGTGCACCACTATGCGAACTCGGGAAAATGCAGGGTCTTTTCAACAACAAGATAATATAAAGATGATTTACAAGCATTTAGGATATCATTACCTTGTGAATTGTATTGCCACAACCTCTCTTTGCTAACTGATACACTTCCCACATACAAGAAAGGGTCACACGTTCCTCTATCCCTGTCAACCAGGTAATCTTTGCTATCATCCAAAATATGACTAAACCCTTGCAAATCTTTTCCTTTGTCCATAATTCAGTCAACAACGGTAATTAGGTGGATGAATTTCAGTGTTCGAGCCTTATCTGTTACTGTGACTGCGTTTATTCGAGATTGACTGTTAGAGGTTGGCGATCATGCAGGTCCTTTTCATTCGTCCGACGCCAATAAAAAATAATTCTTCAACAAGTCAACTTTGTTTATATAGGACCCCACTCAGGAGGCCCCCCTTCGACGGTTTCCACCAAACCGATTTTGCCCCTGGAATGCACCACAATCGACCACGTGTACCATGGTTTGCATTCTGCTACCACCTTTTGTTTTCAACCACCGTGCAACTTTTTGCTCTGGATCCGTCAACAACCATTGATATATTTCCCCTTTATTTTTCGGCCATTGGATGGAGCGACAGCTACCCTATTCCATCGAGTTTCTTTTCTTTATCAAACGTGCAAGTCTATGAGGTGGAGTTCACGATGACCGTTGATTTCATCGAGTCGGATCACCGACCGTTGATTTCCATATCTCCTCGAACATCCGCATGTCTCTATCTTTCTCACATCTTCATAAGGTGGACACATTATTAGTCATTGATATTTGTTTCTTTTCTTTACTCCGTTGGATCTCGTGCTAGTTCATCGCTTACTCGCCCTTTGTCATACATTTATACCGTAACATTTAACCAAAGTTCTTCAATCGACCATTATTTCCTCTTCGCCATGGTCTCCTCGACCTCTTGCTAGGTAGAGGTGTTAACACCGATTTCAGGTATGATGTTTAAACTAGCATATAGGTTATATTCCACCACCATTTGCATTTTGCATGACCTTATGACCATTTAATTATAACCGTAGGTATGAACCCATTCTATCTTGTCATGAAACCTTCTTGCTATCTTAGAAGTGTCATGATGTGAATGGTAGAGCTTGACCTTACATGGGCACCCTAGTTAGCTCCTTGTTTACATTTGGTACACATGCTGAAAATTTGTTCTTTAGGGTGTGGGAGTCCTTTCTATAGTACCGCCATGACATTTCACAAGAGCCTCATACTCCTCTTGATCTTTTTTCTAGCTTGTTTCCCTAGGAATCCCTTATGTCAAGTTGTAATTGCATTATCATGAGCTTTGCCTACCTCATTGAGCCTTATTCCAGCTTGCCTGACTTTGAGTATCATCCATACAGCCTGAGCTTGTCTCATGTCTAGCCATGAAGATCCATTTTATATATCCTTTGCAGCATGATTCCCCATTTTTACCGGGAGGGGACTTCCCCCGAGTGTCGCTATCCTACACATGTATCCTTACATTGAGCATAGGTATGTTCCGCTACTTGGAACTAGTTTGTTTTCCTATTTGACACTCATCTCCTCCTAGTCTGTAACTTTAAAGCAATTTTATTATTTTTCAATCTTTTCAAATATTTGAAAAAGTCCAAAAAAAAATTAAAAAACCAAAAATTCGGACAAGAAAAGATGTTATCTTTCGAAGCAGTCGAGTCCTGTCGCCTTCAAACAAAGCAATGTATATCACATCTATTTGTTGGGTTGATAGTTTGACTTTATGACCTGTACTCATTTATTTGAGTTTATCTCCATTGAATGGTAAAGCTTCCAGTCCCTATAGAGCCTCTGTCGATGCCTCCTGTGTTGCAGAGATGTCCTAGTTTTGTATATCGAGTCTATGTTTCCTACATTCAGTCACCATTCACCTTTATTCTCTTGTTCAAAGGAAGTTGAAACCGAAGTCGGCCATTCCTTAGTTATCTTGAATTTGCATTTCGTCCATTCTCGGTACAGTTACTAGTTCGTGCACCTTATGATCGAGTCCTGCCACATTATACAACTTTGATGAGTGCCTCTTGTTGGATGATGGGGGATGCCTTAATGCCCTCCTTCCAGTGGATTTCATCCCATCGACTTCAGATCATTTATTCTGGGATAGGAATCTAGAGTCAGTTTTGAGTGCCTTGAGACTTGCAGTCATCAGTGACAGGTTCTCTCGCCATCAAAATTTTTTGGGCATACATCAATGTCCCCCGATCAATGGATTCTCTCAATTGTTTAACCTCAACACATTTATTCACACTTGTTAGTTCGCACTCTAGTACCTTGATTCCCATTTTCATTATTGGTGGGTGATCTCGCGTCTATTAACGATATACATTAATGACTGGTAATCAGATGATGGACTACTATGTTCAACCACGACACCTTTATTCACATAGTAGGACATGTACTCATAGCGGTTTGTGTAGAAGACCTTCCAAATTGGTGGCATCTCTTATATGCTACCTCCTTGATCGTGCCAGTGTTCATGAGATTTCAACTCTCGTGACTTGATTCCAATATATGTCAAACATTTCCAGCCATTATGGAGATCTTGATCCATTACATATCTTCATCCTTCATGGAGATCATTATCCTTTGTATATCTTCATCATGGAGATTTAGATCTATGTATATTGTACGTGGCGATGACCACACATGTCATATTCTATTGTGCCTTTTCATGGCCATTGTACTTTTTTGTATCCGGGACTACTGTATATACTTACATTTATATGCAGAGCTTTATCATTGTATTGTACTAATTGGATGGCTAGTTCTTCCACTGGGTCCTTCATCAGTCCACTTCTAGGATGGACTTATAATGCATTTCGTCCATCGTATGACTCCTCTGACCTCACACATTAGGGGGCATCTGTTATAGTTGATTTTACCACACATGGTGAATCACACTATTATGGCCTTCCCTATCCCTTTGCAGACTCCTTAGACCCTATGGACCATTTTTGTACCTTTTATGTTTCCAAGATCATCCCTAAAAACATGAAAAAATTGCCATATGCGACCTTTTATCCCTTTCTCGCGTATATACGTAGATTTGACCCTTAAACCCACGTACATCGGGATGTGTGCAAAAGGCCAAATTATTTTGGAGTTTTCCTTGATGTGGATCTGACTCACTTGTCTCCTGGCCTTCCATATGCCTTGAGATCGCTTGGATTCGACCTTTCATTACCCCATTGAAGAGCTATATAAGGAACCCTTTGGATACATTGAAAGAATGAGGAATTGAAGAGCAAGAAAACTATAGTCAATTGTTGCCGGAGCTTATACTTGAGTCTGCATCCCTTTGTCCCTTGGAGCACTTTTGTGTTCTTCCCAAGCTTTCCTTTTTCTTGTGATCTTGCTATTGAGAGATGGAGGATTGAAGTGGTGGAGGACCAAGTGGGGGACTCAGTTTCTCCAATTCGCGGACGTGCCGACAGAGGTTGTCTCTATTGTAATCTTTGTTTTATATTAATAGAAATATATTTTCCTGTCCAATAATGCATATTTGAATGAATATTTAATCCATTGATGATTTAAAATTCTTATATGTCATTGATTATATATGCTAGAGTAGATCTAACACAATTATATATAGCATGCTTGTCTAGTTTATTGAATGTTGAGGAAGCAATTTATCAATTCAAGATGGATTTGGAAAGCCCAGTGGGGATCTATATCAACCGCCTGGAATAAGGTATGAATCGAGATGCTTTAGTGTTAGATACTTTGTTTCTCTTGAATATAGGAAAGGGTTGATCTCTGGAGTCAGCTGTTTGTTGTGGTACCCCAAGCCATAGGAATTTCTCTCCATAACAAGATCCCAAAATTTGTGCAGTAAGTTAGTGATCTTTCTCACAGTCTCATCATCCCAGTAATCTTCAAAATTGGAAAACTTTGGATTTTCCTCCAACCGAATATTCACATTATTGATCTTAAGTGGACTTAGGAATTGATCACTAGACATGCCATCTCTATCCACTACATGCATACCCTCTGAATCAGGTATATTTATATCAAGTGGATCATCATTATCTTGTTCTTCTGTAACATTGTAACATTCTATCCAGTTGTGTAGTGTTGTGGTTCATTGATGGAAGTTTGTTAGTGTGATTGATATTTATTCAAATATCTTTTCCTTTATTTTTTGTAGTGCAAAATCAATTGTCATATATTCACTTGTGCATTCGAATGTATGGGTATGCTTGTAACTAGTGCTTCCCATTATACAGTTCCTCTTCGCATATATACGGATGTATACCAATTTCTTGGTAAAATTTATAATGTGTGGATGAATTGATGAACCCACTCTTGTTGCGGATACTCTTGCCATGTTGTGCGACAACACTCAATTTGCTCCACATGATTGGTCAGTCCTGTATACTTTGTACTAGAATAACTAATCTCCTCCCCAAATATAATCTCTAGTAATTGTCTACACTGTGGCCAATCAGAGATAGATTATTTATCTATACCCCACCATTTAGCGGGCGTAGCTTTTAGCATATAGTCCAAGATAGATAGTCGTTACGATTTTGTAACCTTTTCTTCAAATTCGATTTGAAAAGACACAATATTGGGTAGTCCTTCATATATAGGCAACGTGATTTATTTGGCACCTACCCTTCAGCCATATTTGGTGACTCTTGTGCATTTTATCATGGAGACCTCATGTATCCTTTTCTGCCAATTTTCCAGGGCATCACCTGAATCAGATGTGCATGAAATAACACTCCGAAAAAATAGTTTTCCATCAATGTTGGATTTATATAGTATTCTCTTGAAGATACGACGTTATACAACTAATCCAGGTACTTTTCTTGTCCTTCACTATTTACTGGCTCAACATATCTCATTCCTTCAAGCTGATCAATTGGCACGATCACCCTTATCTCTGGATCTTCAAATGATAAGATTATTTTCTTAAAATTAATATTGGTTTTTTTTTATCACCCAATAAATTCCAAGAAGTGCAGGGTATGGATTTTTTCCATTGACAATATCGATTACTTCGAAGTTGGCATATGTTCTTAGTCCTTTGACTTCTATAGGCACTTGAGTTAGACTACTAATTTGTAGGACCTTCGATTGGGTCGCAAGTCTTAGTTGGATGGGAGACCAGTCCAGTCGTGACTTATTCATGCTATCTCATGTTCATATTGTTAATATGTTGGCACCCAATCCCAAATCTAGTATGATATAATCCATATCATAATCTCCTATCTATGCATTCAATCGCAGTTCCTTTCCCATATTTAGTCTCCTCCCAATATGGTAAACTCTTTTTTCACGTTGTAGATCGTCTAGATTTTCTTTTATTAGTGCTATTATTTTGAAGACAACATCATTATCATTGATTAGCGCTAAGAAATTTTTGAAAAATTCTTTAAGCTTACGAACCTTTTTCATTAGTTACCTCTTGAGAACTACTCAAATTGATCAAGCATTTTCTTGACTTGTCCTGATGTCGATGATTTATTAGCATCAACAAACTTTGGTCGCATATCCAATAAGACTTCTTTCTCATTCTGGACATCTAGTGGGATTTTATTTTGTGTAGCAGGTCTTACATGTGGTTGTTCTTCCTATGTATTTTGGTTTGCACCTGTCACAACACCTCCTCTTATAACCAAAGCAATGTGAGGTTCTCTCGGCTTGGAAGAAATCATCTGAATATTCTAGTTGGGTTTCGGCTTTTGATTCAACACTCGATCTGGATTGATGACAAGTCAAGCCTATCATTTTGCAATTAATTATGGCCATTTTGCAATAGTGTGGTCAAATTCTCTACGATAGGTACATGTTTTTGCAAGAAATTCAAAATATCGAGAAAAAATTCCTGCCTATCCCCAGTTATAACATATGACCTGGTCTCTTCCTCGAGCAAATCCTCCTACTCCTTGAAGTTGTCCTTGACCATGAAAATTTCCACCCTCCCTTTGGGGAGGCTATTATTGTTGTGGATACTAGTTTTGCGGATACTATGGATAAGGATACTGTGGTTGTTGATATTGAGAAGGATGATATCGAAACTGTGCTCATTCAGGTTTCATTTGTTCATCATTTTTCATCAAATAGGTATCCATTTTTTTTTCTTACGATAGCTAGAGTGATCTGCACTCCTTTTCATCATGTCATACTAATTTACAAAATTTACAATACATACTAGATGGTGAACTTAAAATATTTTGTAAGAACATACATTCTTTGGACTTGTTTCCCCTAGTCTAAAATTTTCTACACCAAGGAATCCCTTAGTTGTTTATCGGGTTTGGCTCTTCAGCCGTGACATAGTTCATGAGAATCGATCAATTGTGGTTATGGTGTCTTTTTGTTCTACATCTTGTACACCATAGTTCTTCTTGAACTTCCTTTCCTCTCTTAATACCCTAGATTTTTACCATAAGGTTGTCCAGTTGTGACTGAATCTACATCATTCGTGTGCCATTATCTCCAATTGAAGAAGACTCTAACTTAATTTTTATCTCCAGATCTTCTATCTCCGACATAATATTATGTTTCATCAACAAGGTTCAGATATGTGGTAATAAGGAGGCAATAAACCATTCCTTGTGTTTTACATATGACATTTGGAGGCTCCCTTTATCCATCAATGTCTTAATATTTGGTTAGAGTCCCAGATAGATTCTATCGGTACCTGCTTAATTTCTTTAATCTTAGTGATGCACTATGATTCAGACTTTGTATTTCTAAACTCATCTATTATACCCAATAGAATCTTGTCGAGCATCTTTTGGATAAGTCCTATTGGAAATATGAAAAATTTCATGTACCAATACGGCACATGACCTCGCAAAGTCATGATCATTTTTTCTTTACTGATATTTTCATCCTGGATTTGTCGCACAATCCACAAAAACCAAAAAGGAAACAAAGTTCTTGTATGTCTTCCAACCCGTTTCCATTAAATATTGGTAAATTAATGTCAACTCTAGCCATCGTATTTATTGCTGGTACAGTCATAACAAAATTTTGGCTAGTCGCACTCCCATGTTCGCTATTTACAGTGTTAGTACTACTAGTATTTATAAATGCACTTGGAGATAATTTTCTATACATTACCTCTAGGGATGTATGCAGTGTTGTAAGCAATTTGTAACCACGTTCGCTTTCTAGGGCTTCAGTCAATTCTTCTAATTCTTTGTCTCCTTAAGAGATCAACCGATATTCTTCTTCTTGGTCGCAATACCCTTCATTTAAGTACAATGCAATATTGAACCCCTCCTCTTCTCCATTTTTGCTACAACTCTCTCTTCCTAATAGAGTCTTTCTTCACTTAATAGATCCAAACCTTCTTCTGCTTCTTTGAAACCCGGACTCTAGTTCAGTTCCACTATCTTCATGGGACATCTCAACTAAGATTGTGTCATTTTTCATATATTTTGGCTGCAACATACCCACTCATTTATATCACATCCTTTTCTTGTCACAGTTGTAGAATTCCTTTTTCACATACAAGCATTTTTATCCATGCCTTTAAAGACACCAGATTTCTACCATGTGGTCCTTGAAAATAAGTTCACTCTACCTCGTTGTATGAGGTTATAGTGTCAACAACAAACTCAGTAATGCATCCCTATAAAATAATATCTACAAAAAAATCCACAGCCCTCGACACAGGGTTGTTTACTCTTTTCAATCACTCAATCAACTAAGGATTCCACTCTCTCTCTTCTCATCCCTATAAATTTGTTTGTTGGGTTTCCAACTGAGACAACCAATCATACAACACAATCACAAACTTAGAAAATAAAATCTCACGAATATCCAAATAAATGTACCATCCAAACTACTATGTTGGATTCCACCAAGATACTTCTCTTTCTTTTTGTGTGAATTCTAACTCCATGAAATCCACCCAATCCTCAATCTTTGGTTTCGTTGGGTTCCACAACATATCCCTCACCACAAAGATTTTGCTCGTGACAATGGAACCATTTGTTGTATTTTCTCCCCCCTTAACCTAGGTTCAGTCCCTATCTTCTTTAGCGTAATAAATCCCAATATATCAACAAAACATAGTAGAGCTCAGTTGGACACACCTGTGATGTAGATTCCATCTCACCCAAGATATCTCTCTTGAATGGGTAACTACGAGAACCACATTTTCACAGCTAGGTGGAGAATTTTTGGTACCTTTTCCTTAAACCAAAGTTCTGAACAAATCCTGGGGGTGGATTATCTATGTTTATTTTATTCAAGAATTAGGCCACGACCAAACGTCTCTTATGCAACTTATTATATCAATAGAGGTTGTGCAGTATAATCGTATTTAACTAATACAATGTGACTGATATATTATTCATATGAAAGCAAATCTATAAGAATTCATTCAAGGCACCTTCATACTATAATTTCAAAACACATTCAACATTCACATATATACACAGGATATAACGTGGAAACCCATCTAGTAAAAAACCACAATGTGCTCTTCATCTAACATGAGGAAATAATGCACCTTTTGTCTGCACACCAGGTTGTAGACTTTACTCAATATCTTATTCTCTTTCTTTAGAGACTCTTCCTCCCTCTCATTCTCTTCGATATTCTCCCTCTCTCTATGTGCTCTTATTAATGATCTTCACACAGCCTAGATCGAATCAACCTTACCTACTCTTTTACACACCCATCTTCTGATGCTTTCCTCAAATGCACTCAACAACAATAACAGACAAATTATAGAGTCATCAACCAAAAGCTAAAGATAGAACCTCCTGAGAGTTCACTTGTCTAATTGAAATATACCTTTAGAGTTTAATCCGAGAGTTTCTCCCGCATACATATTTGGTTCTCGCTTTTTTAGACTTATTACAAACTCAATCCATAGTCAATATAGACTCAGGACTCAATACAAAATCATTGCAGACTCATTATAGACTCAATATAGACTCATTACAGACTCATTATAGACTCAATATAGACTCATTACAGACTCATTACAAACTCATTTTCTGTCACTTTCTCAGCCAATTTTCTATATCCAGCCAACAGATCGTCTTTCCTATTCTAGTAACACCTAATGGGAGGCACTACATTATTGAATTAAAGAGATTCTTTCACATGTGCATTTCTCACCAGCTCTGGCTGACTTGTACACATGATCATTAACGCCTATCACTTTTTGAGCTTTGAACGCAAGGTATGAAAGTTGTTTTTGTACTCCAATAGTTTCTAGCCCCTCTCTTGATGTAGAATGGTCCATTTGGTCTATTGTTCATCATAGTTTCCCACAGGGTAATACTATTCCTTAACGACATCTACAAAATATCCCCAAGTGGGATTTGTCTCACACAATTCAGACTCGTCTGATGAGTGTTTCTCCCAATAAATTTCCCACCAATTTTTGACATGGGGGGTGACCTTGATGAGCGCAAAGGTGATATTTTCCCTGACGAAAAAATTTGTGGATAGAGAAATTCCCTTCTAGAACACTCACCCACTGATCTAGGGAATCAACATCGATCTGGCCTTCAAATAAAGGAATATCAAAGTTAACTTGTACCTTGAAGGGAGTTTCATTGCTGAAATGGTTGCTCATTGAATATGCACTTGCCAATGTTGGTGTTCATCAAAGGACTTAGGTGAAACTATCCATCATCTGATTCCTCTGTCGCTCGAGGGATTCCTCAATCAATGACTTTATAGGATATCCTACAACGTCGTCTCTCTTTTATTCTTCCATGGGAGACCATTTGGGGCAGAAAAGTGATCTTTTCCAAGTGAAACTAGTTCGAGACCAAACTCTCTATACCCTGACCTGGTTAGGGACATGCGCTGAGAAACAATCAAAGAGTCAATTTCTTTGATGCTACTTATCCATATTTACATGTGAATCAAATGAGATAACATATAAAGAATAATAAAAATAAACATATTGCAAAGATACCAGAGATATAGTAAACACATATTCTATTAAATGGAAAATATAGAACATAGTGTAATTACAACAACTAGAATGGTGGCAGCTATCTCTGAGAAGAGATGTGGTTGTTACGCTCATCTATGCCAAGATGAATACAAAGTGAGGCCAAAAGGGCCTATTTCTAATAGTAATGAGGGAGATAACGACAAAAATTCCAAAAGATAACCCTAGAAGATGAACTGTGATAAAGTTTGCAGCCCCAAGGTGGTAAGTTGAACATTCAACTTCCTTGGGTCATAATTTTTGCATATGATCTTCGATTTGGGAACTTGATATCCCATTGGAAAGTTCTATGTGATATTTAAAAGTTTTGAATACAAACAGATTAATGTCAATGACAACCATTTGGCCCCATAAATTTCCAAAAGCATTGTTTAGGGCCTCAAAACGACCCTAGATGTTTGGGACCCAAAAAACCATAGAAAAATAATTGGGAAAATACCACAATGGACAATTTTTTTGAGCCAATGGAATAGGTAGGTGGCCACCAATATCCATCTAGATCATAATGCCTAATTTAAATGCAGTCAACTCATTTGCAATCTTCTGTTATTGTTAATCTTCTATTAGTTCTTCCCAAGTATTAGAGACTTGGTCAACATCCTTAACACATATTTCTTTTGCTCCTATATTTTTCATATCTTCCATTTTTTATTCTCTTCTTTTATCCAGCATATCTAGAGGTGTACTAGGCCTTACCCTCTTTCCATGATGGGTAACTTTTCTATTAAGTTTCGCGGCTATGTCACCAAGTCTAGCGACTTTCATGTCCGGTTCCATTTCCTCTGTCATTCCGTCTACTTTAGTTTTCTTATAGGGCAATGCTACTGCTTTGTCCATTTTTTGACATTTTTATTCCCATGCCTTTGTATGTTGCTCAGTCTCTAGTACTACTAGTTTCATTTTCTTGATATGTTTATTTGCAACCNTATATATATATATATGGTTATCTAACCGATTTCCCTGTAAACATCATTAAATTATGGATTTCCTAGATCAAGAACTCCTCCAAAGACCTCAAGCTTTATTGGTGAAACCAAAACTGGTATTACAGGTTTTTATATGTTTGATGTATCTAGTGGGTTGTGTGGGTCAACAATTGTGACTGGATAGTTAACAACAATTTTAACATGTTCTGTCATTGTATAGAAATTCTTGAGGAGATTAGTAACCATACCTGAAATATTTTCTTGTCGCTCCTCTATAGTTTTGAAACTGGACTGCGTTGCTTCATCTATTTCCTCAGTCATCATTTTCAAAATTTCACTATCCAATATTATGGTATTGCAATTCTTGTCATATTTCATCTTATTTTTCTTTCTTTTGGACTAGAATTGTTCTCTCTGAGGTTATTCGCCATCATTTTCTATCCCTGGTCTGTCGAGGTCAAGTTGGAATGACTCTCAGTAGAGTCCAAATCAACTGGTTTGTTTTCTTATTCCTTATCCGCACTTGGGTTATTTTATTGTAGTTGTTATTCCTCATGTTGAATTTTCTCTTCTGGTAATGGAACACACCATTATTTCGGCCAATCATTAACAATTTATTCAATTTCCTCCTCTGTCATAAGAAATTTGGTTGGAAAACTCTGATGCTGTTGATCTTGTCGTGGCTAGATATTAATAGGGTGTGATCCAATTTCAAATCTAGCAATATGGAGGAATCATTGAACAGTAGCCTTATCTAGTATGTACATGTTCTTTACTTGGTTCTGTATAACTTCTCCATACATAAATAATTCAATACTATTTTCCCTTTGTTGTTCCTTTATGTCTTTCTCAAACCAAAGGTTCTGATATCTCTCTCTCCTACAGGTTTCTGGTAGGTATACCCCTTGGTAGTCTGTTGGGTCGAACCATGATATAAATGAAATTAAAATTAATAGCCATGAGTTGTTAAATTCCCTACCCTTTTCTTCTACATCAATGACATCTTGAAAAAGTTGGTTCAATAATTACATACACCAATTTATTTGAACTCATTGTGCATAAAGTTCAGAAAGCGTAATTGCCCCCATGGTGCATTGGTGTGGACACATTTTATGAAGTAAATTGGATGCCAATACGTTGGAAGCAAGGAAAACAGTTTCATTATAAATAGAATTGATAAGAAATACCCTTTTACTTCTTATTATATTATACTTTTCCTTCATCCGTGAAGCTATTGTCGCTTGTTGATCCTTTTTGAGAAGTGGCACTAGGTCCTTCCCTATGAATGGTAGGCCTATAATTAACACAATTAGCTTAATATATATAGGTATAGGATTTCCTATCCATGAGACCCCACCATGGAGAAATACCAATAACTACTTAACACATGTGTTTATTATTGTGCTCTGCCAAAATGTGGCATTATATACAAAAATGATCATATGCCAGAATGTTCTAGTCCTCTAGTATATTCATTCGCAACAAATAGTAGTAGTTCTGCTAGTGTGTTTTTCATAGTATCCATGCAGTTCTGGTGATCTAGGTATGTTTGGGTCTTATTGCAGTTGAAACTACTTCCCCAATTTTTTTATATTTTAGGTCCCATCCTTACAATTTTGATTCAAAGATTACTTAAACTTTTTTCTATCTCTAGGAAGTCCCTCCTAAACACTTATTTTTTCTAGAATTTTGAAAAAAGGAAGTTTGGATAAGTTAAAACTCACATTTTTACTACGACATATCAAAGTAACTTGGTCATTTTTTCTGATGTGTCGGAGAAGCTCATCTAGTCGCGGAGATACCATTGGCTGAAGAAAAATATATTTTTTCAAATCACCATTTTGGCATATCTTAGCTAAACCCATCGACATTGTTAGAGGAAACTCACAAGTTTCTGCCGACATGGTCGAAGGCCTTTGAAATTTTTTTTGAACAAAGAATTTTCAAGCTAACTTCGAGTTTCACGCCGAAACGGTAGGAGGAAAATTGTGAGTTTTCTCTGAAGCATTCAACATTCTGAATAAAGAAGTGCAATATTTAGAACACGCCGAAACAATCGCAACTCACGTGATCAGATATTTTGAAATAAATATACCAATATTATCGGCATGACATAAAACATATCACCGACACAGTCAGAATAAATCAAATGTTTTTTCTGATACTATTGGCATCACAATTTCTTCCAGTGCGATGAAATTTTTTGGTGCCAAGCGACGTTTCGCCAACCACTGCATTAAATCACCCAAGAATCACATTAATGACCATTATTTTTAGACTTTTCTATATAAATGGATGAATTCTTTTGGTTTCAAACTAACTTGGAGTTTCATGCTGAAATAGTTGGAGGAGACTCATGAGTTTTCTCTGAAGGATTCCGCAGACTAAATAAAGAAGCATGAGATTTAGAACACACCGAAACAATATCAATTCCCACAATCATATATTTTGAAGTAAATATACCAATACTATCAGCATGAAATAAAAAATATCGCGGACATAGTCGAAATAAATCAAACGGTTTTTACAATACTATCGGCATCACAATCTCTTCCACTGCAGCCAAATGTCTTCGTTCCAAATGGCATTTTTCCAAAAACTACACTAAATCACCCAAAAATCGCATTAATGACCATTATTTTTCCCTTTTCTATATAAAAGGACGAATTCTTTTGGTTTTGTATCCCACGATATGTCATCGGAAAAAAATCTAATTGACGAGATAGAACAAACAATAAGATGCTTACCTACATCATGTTTTTGGTAAATTGTTGTTGTTTTAAAACTAAGAAGGAAAGTTGGAGGATATGCATCAAGACTTTTGACATAGGATAATAACGGGTTTATAGATCACACAATAACATATGTAGATGTGCTGATAGGTTGCATTTGAACTTTGTAAGGGAATAACTCTCTCCATCTTACACAAATGCACCTTGAATTACTAGAAATGGATTGGTAACTATGGTTTTCTTCTCTATTCTGGAATAGGCGCAATAATGCATGTTTATTTCTTTGTATATTCGAAATAGTTGAAGTATTACTAAGAATATTCTCGCTATTCTCATGTCACAGGTTTTATTCTCACCAAGCAAGATTACCTTCTGATCAAGGACCAACATTTGAAACATTTGTAGGAAAGACTAGAAGAAGACATACAATACATCCAGAAAATATAAGTTTTTAATGAAGATGACATTAAATTTTGGATTGGGAAGGCTTACGTCAACACCCACATCCTAGGAGACATGTGTAAGTATTCTACAGAAAATGTGACACACGTGGAGACAGCGTTGGTGGTGCATGAAGTGACTGTACAAGTACTTGAGCCAATAAAGTACAAAACTATTACTAAGGAGACCAACTCATGGGATACATATGTCTCTAGCAGTGTAGGGTCCACATAAATTTTGTCTCTTATGGAACCATTTGTATTTTCCCATGTAAATAAAAAAAAGACAAATTGTGGAAATTTTTAGGGTTAGGGTAGGTCAAAGGTGACAAATGACAAATTAAGATTGTAATAAATAGGGGTAAGAAAGTACACTAGAAGAGATTTTAGCTACAACAAAGAAGGGTTGGAATATTTGTAAGAGAACTTAATTTTATGCTAATAAAGAAGGACTTGTTTTGTAGGGAAAGGTTGCATAATAATTTTCTTGGAATGTTTGGAAGTCACAATGTGGAATTAGTTATTCTAGTTTCCATGCAAATGTGAGATCGTTTTAACTATTTTGAATTACTTCTTTGGTGATGAATGATTTTTATTTCCATATAAATGTCTGTGTATGAAATGAGCAATGAATGTTTTATTATTTTAGAGCTACCTTTGACATTATTTCTGCTGTAAATATGAAGATTAAATTGAAACAACTATCCGTGGGATTAATATAAATAGTTACAGTACATTTCTCTAACTTTAATTTTTCTCCCTGCGGGGATAGGATAATTTAGAATAGGATAGATTAGCTTTGTCTTAGGTATAGAAGAATAATGGAGAAGGAAGGAAGGGTAAGATGAGAGGTAAGAACCCATGCATCACTTGTGAGGTTTTTGCTTATCAATTATATGCATTTAGGAACTTGCATCTCATCTTTAAAAATAAAATTAAATAAATGGTGGACCAGGTCGTAACTGGTAAATATTTAAACAAATTAATATATGGTAGCTATAACATTAACCAGAAATATTCCCCACACCAAACCGTGGATGATATAATTGGGATTGTTTATCGTGGAGAATCCCTACTATTAGTTCATGGAATTTTTCTAGGAATTAAAATATTTGGTGCTAGAAGGAGGGAAGCCAGTGCATGACTAACAGAGGGAGTCCATTTGTGAGAAACAGTGCCACTAGAACTACATTTGAAGTGACTTTAATAGAATATTTTTTTCTTGAATATGAATACCAAGAAAGGGTAATTTCCAAAGAAGAAGATTTAGAATCTTTATACGCGGTCTCATTTGAATAAGTTGGTCATTTTTGGAGGCACACGCGATCCTACATTAAGAATATTGGTGGGTTGAAAGTAATCCCTTCTTTACCCAGGAGGAAATATCCCAAGAAAATAGTCTCATACACTCGAGACTTGGTGCTTGTGGAAAATTGGAAGAATTGGTAGATTTTTCTCTCCAAGAAATCACCCAACCTCTTGATCAGTTAGGTTCTGAGTCCCCTACATCTCAAGCATTTCTGAATTTTCCACCACACTCTTCTCTTCGAGTTATGGAACCTATTAATCAACCTGCATGGAGAACCAAGAATCCACTCAACCTAGCTGCATGTTTACATGATTTACCTAAGTACCCAGAACAAGTGCTACCAAATTTTGATCCTAGAAAGGGTATCTCTGTTGAAGGTCATCTAAAAAGTTTTTATCTTGCACTAAGTCCTCTCAATGTTGATCATGAAGACATTGTGTGCAGACTATTCCCATATAATTTTTATCCCAAAGCGTATTCATGGTATTTCAGTCTATAGGATAACTCAATAGAAAACTAGGATACATTTGAGAGAATGTTTAGAAGTAAATTCGACAACCAGAAAACCGTAGCCACAATCATTAAAGAGTTATTGTCTATGAAGATGGAAAAGAAAGAGAAGGTTCAAGACTTCAAAAAAGTGTTTACTACTCTTTTAAATAGTTTTAGTGGTGTTCCAAAATCAACTGAAGAGTCTTTGGTAGAATGTTATACTACAACACTATACCCACCTATAGCAATGTTTGTGAAAAGGGAAGTTAAGCCCATGCTGGTAGAAAATTATGAAGAATCCAAATGGATGGAAGATGATATTGATACTATCACAAGACATACATCAGAACCAAAAGTGAAAACATTATCCAATAAAAAACCTTTGTTGTTAGCTAGGCCTAAAGAAGAACATTCGAATGATCTAGAAAATGTGGTGAAAATGGTGCATAAATTATCAAACAAGATACTAGATTTGGAAAAGGAGAAGGGAGATAGTTCATCAAGAAATCCATTCAAATGTTACTACAATAAAATAGAAGAAAGTGGACAACCTCAACCACCTCTAATTAATTCTGTTGTTTTAAATTTTAATGAAGTGGACATGGATAATTTTTGTACTTTTCATTAGGAACACCATTATGAAAAAACTATCCATAATGGATAAATTCGATGACTTTGGTTATGAATAAATTATGAGATCCTCAGCTGGTAGATCCATAAGAAGAATAATACCAAACTAATGAACATGAATAAACAACATAAGCAACCCCAATGGTATTATGGGATTTGGAACCCACATTGGGATAGAACGAATATGAACATAATGAGGAAGTCCAAGTATAGTCAGTTAATGTTACAACTAGGAGTAAAGGATTGGTGGTGGATCAAATTTTAGTGCTGCCTAAAACAAAGAAAAGAAAGGAAACCTTGAAGATAATTATCGCCACTACTCAAACACAACATAAGTTTAATCCAGAAAGAATGAAGGAAAATAGGCTAGTAATTGATAAACCTGTGAGAACCATGGTAAATGAAACAAAAATCTAAACAGTATAACATGGGATATAATATTGTGGAATATATCAAGAAAACAAAAGCAAATATCTATTTATTTCAATTATCTAATCTTCCTCAGCAAAGAAAGAAACTACTTGCATATTTTGACCCATAACCAAGAAGTACTTCAAAAGCCATCGAATCAGATACTAAGATTAATGAAGTAAGCAACGATGGTAAATCGAAATCCTAGACTTTTCCTTCCCTGTTAACATTTGAAAAATTTAACTAAAATGTGCATAATTTTTTCGTAGATTCTGGATCCTTGTCCAATGTAATGCCCCTTTATATTTGTGAAAATATTAATGGTCAAGTGACACCATCCCCTTCAAAGATTATTCAACTAGATAGGTTTGTTGTTAAGGTCATAGGGGAGATGAAATATGTGATAATAAGATTTTACGCAGATCCAAGAGTTTGTCAATTCATAGATATAATGGTGGCAGACATACCTAAGGCTTATGGTTTGATATTGTGCAGGGACTAGTCTACAAAAATAAATGGAAGTTTTTGAAAATGATTGGTGTCACATGTGGTTTCCTTACCAAAATAGTCAAAATCAAATTAAGATACTCAGGGAACCCCATATGAAACAAAATGTGACTCATTTCGAAGTAAATAATGAACTGGTCAATTTCTCATCTTCGGTTTAGGGGAAATCACTTTTTAGATCTTGAAGTGGGGAATTACAAGCTGAGGATGTCAGTCAATAATTAGACATATAGTCCAACCTCCTTTGAGTTATATTTTATCATTCAATATAGCACTATGTTAGGATCTTTAACTGAGAGAATAACAAGCAAAAAAATCAAACACAAGTGATAATGAACACAATGTTTTTCCTCGGGGAAACCATAAATGGAGAAAAATCCCACAACTTCATCAGAGATAGAATCATAACTAAGAGTAAAACCCCAAAAAAGTAAGATGATCTCCCGATAGTAGTATCCCTCTTTCTTTCTATCCCCATCAACTTCTTCTTTCTCAGCTATGCGCTACAACTGAGTGAGAGTGAGTGTGTGATAAAAAGAGAGAGTCTCTCTCTATTTATAATAATTCCTAACTTGACAATAACTCAATAGGGATGAATTCTCTAGGAGAGTATAATAACCTTAGGGCCCCGCAACTACGGGGACTTTAACCCTTTAACAATAGGAGGGTTACCCACAATGACTTAACATGAATTGTTTACATTATAGAACCTCTTGATAGGAACATTGGGGCATGAAATAACTCAATTACATTATAGATACTTCCCAGAATAAACATCGAGGTACAATACATGAAATATACAAATGAATACATTCTGAAGTTACACATACATCAACACTCCCTCTTAACGATGAAGGTATTCTCTTGACACAATTTGTCAGCACTGGTCTTCTTCACTGGATCATCTCGTCATCTGCATCTTGAAGTCATCTTCATCTTGAAGTCATATTCATCTTGGATCTGGATCATCACTCAATATGGATCACCATCACTGGATCTGGATCATCACTCGATCTGGATCATCACTCGCTCTAGATCATCAGTGGTGCATTTGGATCATCACTCAATCTAGTTAATCACAGAGACATCATCACTAGATCTGGATCATCACTCGATCTCAATCATCACTGGGTCATCATCATAGGTGTTATCTCATGATTCTTTTCGTCACAGGAAGTTCTACAGAGCCAACCCTTTTTCATGTTGGTTGTAGGCATAGCCTCCATGTAGGTCTTCTTCAGTGGTTATATCTGACCCTAAGTCAGAATGGCCAGCACTCACATCTGACCATGAGAGGAACACATCCAACACCATGTAAGAAAGGCACAACACTTACATTCACCAGCATGATAAGACAGAACTACTATAATCTGTGAAAAGGCACAACACTCACATCCACCAGCATTATAGGACACAACTACTATCATTTGTGGAAAGGAACATCACTCACATCCACTAGCATGGTAGGACACACCTAGTACCATCTGCGGAAAGGCACAACACTTAGAATCACCAACATTGTAGGACACACCTACTACCATCTGTGAAAAGCCTCAGCACTCACATCCACCATCATGATAGGACACAACTCTGATCATCTGTGGAAAGGCTCAACAGTCACATCCACCATCATGATAGGACACAACTACTATCATCTATGGAAAGACACTGCACTTAAATTTGATCATGTGGAATGAATCCTATAGTCACATCAGAATGGCCCTCATCCCTAGGCTGAGGATTCCTAGTAAATGACCAGGTACCTCCATTCAGAGAATGACAATAGCCCTTATATCTGATCATGTAAGAATCAATCCTATAGTCATATCAGAATGGATCTTAGCCCTAGGATGAGGATTCCTTATAAATGACCAGGTACATCCATTCAGAGAATGGAAATAGCCCTTATATTTGATCATGTAGGAACCAATCCTACAGTCACATCAGGATGGCTCAGCACTCACATCTGACATTGAAGGAACCAATCCTCTCACCATGACAGAGTGGCTCAGCCCTTGCATCTTACCATGGAAGTAACCAATCCTCTCACCATGTCATAATGGATCACTAACTCATCACTCCCCTTTGGAGGGAACCTCGATCTGGATAACACCAAGCATCTCCCTGAAGTACTCAAAATTCACTCTAGCCAATGGCTTCATCAACGCATCGGCTATCTATTCTTCCATCGCAACATACTGGAGCTTAACTGATCCTCTCTGCACCATATCCATGGTATAGTAATACTTGATATCGATATGCTTTGACTTGTCATGGAAAATTGGGTTCTCCAACAACTTCACACAACTCTGGTTATCAAAATATATACAAGTAGCATCCAACTAAATATCAAGTAAATCAGACAGTAGCTTCCTCAACCATACTTCCTCACAACTGGCTAAACAAGCTATGACATACTCTACTTCAGCTGTACTCAGAGCCACACATGATGGCTTCCTACTAAACAAAGAGATCACACATGATCCCATACTGAAGAAACACCCTGAAGTGCTCTTCCTATCGATGGAACTGCCTACCCAATCTGAATCAACATAACCCTCCAGGTTAATCTTCTAATTTGCCTCATATTTGAGCCCATACTCAACTGTACCCCTCAGGTACCTCAAAATATGCTTTGCAACAATCAAGTGAACATGTCTCAGATTTGTCAGGAACGGGCTCAAGGTGTTCAGAGAAAAGAAAATATCTAGTATTGTGTTCATCAGGTACATTAGGGACCCAATTATCTAACGATACATCATAGCATGAACTGAGTCTGATGAAGTATAACTCAATAGCTTCAGGTTTGATGCCAAAGGTGTGGTCATGGCCTTGCAATCCATCATCCTGAACGTCTTCAATATCTCTACCATATACTTCCCTTGTCCCAGGGAAATTCCATCTGCATTTTGCCACACCTCCATGCCTAGAAAATAGTGCATCATACCCAAGTCCTTCATTTCGAACTCGAAAGCAAGCTTCCTATTTGAATCATTAATCAACCCATCCATACCTGTTACAAATATATCATCTACATATAGTAGGAGTAGTACTCGGTTACCATCTTCAACCTTGTATTAAAGGTTGGAATCTGCTTTACTCTTGGTAAAGCCCAAACTAGATAGAAAGCTGTCAATTCTATCGTATCATGTCTTGGGTGCTTGTTTCAAACCATGCAGGGCTTTCTTCAATTTACACACATGAGTCTCCCTATCATGTGTCTCAAAACCAAGTGGCTGCTCCACATACACTTGCTCTTCCACTACACCATTCAAGAAAGCAATCTTGACATAAATCTGGTGTATCTTCCATTTCATCACTATAGCCAGAGCAAGTAATGATTTGATGGAAGTGTATCTGGATATAGGTGCAAAAGTTTGTTCATAATCTATTCCTTCTTTCTAGGAGAAGCCATGAGCCACAAATATTTCTTTATATTTCTCTATGCTATCATCTGCAACATGCTTGATCTTGTAGATCCATTTGGAAGTTACAATAGACTTCCCTTTTGGTCTTGGGACAACATCCCAAACATATTTCTTCATGATTGATTGATACTCTTTCATCATAGCATCCTTCCATTCTTTCCTTTCTTTCGCTTCTTCGTAGTTGGAAGGTTCTTTATTGATGAAGTCACATAATAAGGCTACATAACAAGAGCAGGACCTGGTTCTTTTTCTTTCTCTATGATTTTCTTATGGAGCCCCATATCTTTTTTCACCTTGGATAGCTTCTCGTACCCAAGTAGGTTTCCTCTCGTGAGGATTATTATCCTGAGGTGAATCTGCAGGTTCTTTAGGTTCTTCTAATTCTCAATTGTCTTCTTGATATTCTTCGTTCATGATTGTGTCATGAATTCTGGGTGTTTCTGTTTCTTCAGGTTCTTCAGCATGACTCTTTCTCGATTTGTTGTAAGTTGAGTCTTCATCAAATGTTACATCGCTGCTGATGTCAATATTATTGAATCCTGGGAAGTATATTATGTAATCCTTCGAGATTTTAGAGTATCCCACAAATATACCCTTCTTTCCTGAAGGATCCAACTTTGTCCTCTTTTCTTTTGGAATGTGTATGTAGACTGGATAGTTGAATATTCTGAGATGGAGGCCCTTATTTCCTGAAGGATCTAACTTTTTCCTCTTTTATTTTTGAATGTGTATGTCGACTGGATAGCTGAATATTCTGAGATGGCGGACTTCTAGTTTCTTGCCAGAAAAGACTTATTCAGGTGTCTTATTCTTGAGTACTTTGTGTGGAGTACGGTTCTGTACATACACCACTGTTTTGGTAGCTTTTTCCCATATATCCATGGGAAGATCTTGATCATGAAGCATAGCCCTTACAGCTTCCATGATAATTCCATTCTTCCTTTCTACAACCCCATTCTATTGTAAATTATATGGAGTAGTTAACTCCCTCTTAATCCCTGAATATTTGCATAATGCTTTGAATTCATTTGATGTGAATTCTCTACCATTATCTGATCAAAAGGTTTTGATCTTCTTTTCTTTGTGGTTCTCGATCAAGTCTTTGAATTCCTTGAACTTGGTAAATACCCCATCTTTGTTCTTCATGAAGTATATCCATGTCTTCCTAGAAAAATCATCAATAAAAGAAACATAGTATACATACCCTCTTAATGAACTGGATGACATCGAACCGTATACATCAGAGTGAATTATTTCCAATATTCCTTTTTCCTTCCTGTCACTACTTGGAAATGTTTTCTTTGTGTTCTTTCCTTTCACACATCCTTTGCAGACTCCATCATGTTTTTCCTGAATTTCTGGAAGACCTTGAACAACTTTTCTTGGAAGTGGTAGTGCTCTGTATTGCACATGTGCAATCCTTCTATGCCAAAGTTCATTTGGCTCTACTATGTCATGGACCAAATCTTGTTTTGGATGGCCCTTCAATTTGTATAGACCTCCCTCTTGTTCCCCAATCACTACTGCATCATTAATAGTCTTTCCCTTTGGCCACATGATAACTTGGCCATTTATAAATGCAACTCTCATGCCTTTTGCATCTAATGCAGATATGGAGAGGAGGTTCTTCTTTAGTCCTGGTACAAACAATACATCCTTCATCGTCATATACTTTCCAGAGTATATCTTATAGGAGGATTCCCCACTACCCTTTATTGGATACTGGTAGTCATCTCCAAGTTTCACCTTGTGGGGTGATTCATGTTCTCATAGTTTCACAAAGGACTCTTTGAATCCTGTCATATGTTTGGAATCCCCATTGTCTATAAGCCAATCATTGCTTCCATGTGTGATGTTTCCCGTGAGAGTGGAAATAAAGACATATTATTCATCACTTTCTTGTCTGATTCTCTTTGTGGAAAGGTTCATCATCCTCTATAGCATGAGCATGATGTCTTCTCTTATTTTCCATTTTCTTATTTTTTCTTTTAGGGAAATATTTTGCAAAGTGTCCTACTTCATCACATGTATAACATCTGATTCTAGAAAAATATTTTCTAGTGTTATTTTTATGGAAATGATTACCTTTGGAGTGATGAGAACTTCTTTTTCTTTTCTTGGGGTGAACTGTGAGAGCTTGATCTTCACTTCCCATATTTTCTTCTCGAGCTGCTATCCGAGCTTCTTATTGAGATAATTCTTCCCATAGTCAACTAAATTTGACTAGCTTCTTTCTGGCATAGATCCCTTGAATAAAGGAGTCCCATGATCTAGGGAGACCATTCAAGGTGGTCGTCACAATCTCTGCATTCTCCACTTCTTCATCTAATGCTTCTAGTTGTTCCTTGATCTGAGATACCCTTGTAAAGTAAGACTGGATGGTCTCTGGATTCTGTATCTTTACATTCTTCAATTGGTTTCTTAGGGTCATCTTCTGATTTATGTTCTTCCCTTCAAACAGTTTGGTCAGGGAATCAAACATAGCTTTAGGTTTCTTTAGGGAGGACACTTGTGGTATGAGGTGATCCTTGATTGAATCAATAGTAATCCTCTTAGCCATGACTGATTTCTTCTTGTGTAAGGCTTTAGCCTCATCTCCCTCTAGAATTGGAACCTCCTCATTGATATAGGAGTCCAACTCATTTTCTTCAGGGACCAGGGAGATCCTATACTTCTAGGCTCGTAATTTATCATCTCCATCAATATTTTCATTAAGCTTGGTATGATGAGGCATCTTAACTAAGAATTTCAAATGAAAATACAAAATATTTAGATCTTACCACGTCAAGATGTCGGATCTGAATCTGGAGCTGAATTTCTACAGTGTTGGTTTAGGAGTAGATAAGGGTTTGGATTTCCTGGAGTTCTGTCCAAACAAATTCTTTGATATTGATATCTAAACTTTTATTATGAGCAGGAGATCAATCCATGCCTGGGCTCACTCAAAAATTCCACTTCTGTGGAAAGCCCTAATTTTTGGCAGTAGTGTCGGGTCAGAAACTGAAAATGCTCAGAATCAGATTCTGCTTCGATAGAAAGATAGGCCCTACTAAGGAGAGTCATTCCAACCTTATTTTGCTAAAAATATATGGAGAGAGATCCAAAAAGTAGGAAGTCCTAGTTTCTGCAGCTGCAGAGTGTCTTCTTCTTAGGTTAGCTCTGATACCATGTTAGATTTTATCATTCAAGCTAGCATTATGTTAGGATATTTAACTGAGAGAATAACAAGCACAACAATCAAACACAAGAGACAATTAACACAATGTTTTTCCTCAAGGAAACCATAAATGGAGAAAAACACTGCAACTTCCTTAGAGATAGAATTAGCACAAAAAGTAAAACCCAAAAATAGTAAGATGATCTCCCGACAACAATAGCCTCTTTCTTTCTAGCCCCAACAACTTCTTCTTTCTCAGCTATGCGCTACAGCTGAGTGTGGTTGAGTGTGTGATAAATATAGAGGATCACTCTCTATTTATACTAATTCCTGACTTGACAATAACTCACTAGGGGTGACTTCTCTAGGAGAGTCTAATAACCCTAGGGCCCCGCAAATGCAAGGACTTTAACCCTGGGGCCCCGCAAATGCAAGGACTTTAACCCTTGAACAATAGGAGGGTTACCCATAATGACTTGACATGACTTGTTTACATTATAGAACTTTCTGATAGAAACATTGGGGCATGACATAACTCAATTACATTACAGATACTTCTCGGAATAAACATCAGGATACAATACATGAAATATACAAGTGAATACATTCTGAAGTTACACATACATCAACACTTTGATTTTCATGGATTGATGATATTGATTGTATTTGATTGTATTATAGTAAACTTAGTTACTAGTGTAGGAGATGCTACTAACCTGATAGATTTAGAAGATAGATTTTGTATTTTGACGGTTCTAAAATACAAGAGGGATCAGGGGCCTATTGTGTTCTTGTTGATCCTAAAATAAATAAATAAATCACCTCTCTTGTAGGCAAGAGTTTGAATGTATAAATAACACTACATAAACTCTAGTTCAAGGTATGAAGAGATACATTGAGTTAAATGTAAAAAAATTGAAATTTTTTTGTGACTCTAGACAAAATCCCTTTCATCAACAACTTAGAGAAACACACCCTAAGATAGATCCTTTGATAAAAAGGGAGCTGAAGAATATTGGCCTTCCAAATTTCAATATTTCCAAGGACAAGAAGAAATTATTCCTTTAAATGACCTCATTCTCCAACATTACTTCACTTAGGTTGTAGGAACAGTTTCTACACAAATAAAAAAAAAAATCTTTTCTTAGTTCTTTCTAGTTTGTTTTTTATTTTCTTTTCTGATTTTCTTTGATTCATAGTTTTTAGTTTTATTTTTCTTATAATAAACGAACTCAATATTGGATGCTTAGAAATATAGGAATTTGAATAATCTCTAAAGTCTTTGGAATTCAGGAATTTCTTATGGGAAAACATGTGTGGTAATATTAGATCAAATATGGGATTCTTTAATTATTAACAGATGGTAAGTTTAGTCTTCTATTGTTGTGCTCACTCAAACTTTAAATATCATGATTCATTATAAAGTTTGTAACCTATGTGATATTTCATCACATAGTTCTAAAACTTATTTTGTATAGGATGTGTGTTCTTTGATAAAGATTTATCTTGGTACAATAGTCTATCAAATTGTTTCAAATTTTCAAGCTCTATGAAATTTTTGGGAACAATCATACCTTTGGACTTGTGCAATGTCATCACATCCTTTTCAAATTTATGTTCAATATGATATGGTCTTTCTTATCCACAATTTCTTTCATGTAATATGCCAGCCATGCATTCCACTTTTTTTTAACTACAAGGACTATCACGCTACCCATTAAATGGAATGAAGCATGGAGGATGCATGCAAGACCTCAACTCATCATAAATATCACCCCAAATCCATTTCCTAGTCCACACTACACTCCAAATCAAAATACTTTTGATTAACTATACAATAGGAAATGAAAACTAAGATGCCAAATTGAGGAAACCTCAAATTTTGATTTTGTTATCATATTTCTTCATCAAATCATCTTTTGTCCACTTTAGCAACATATCTATATAATGTGCCTAGTTTTTTACCTATACAATTTAGCACAAGTAGAATTTAAATGTAGTTTATTTGAGATGCTAAAGTGGATGTAATTTGCATCCACTTTAGCATCATCGTGATATAATCCGCCTAGTTTTTCACTTAGACGACCTAGCATAAGGAGAATATAGATGTAATTGATTTGGGGTGCTAAAGTGGACACAATATATGTAATTGATTTGATGATAAATATATTCACAATGATGTGATTATATGATGATGATGATGTAGAAAATGTTTTTTTTTATGATGGCAATAACAATGATGAAGATGATGGCGATGATGATGAGATGAATGATGATGAAGATGGTGGCAATGACAATGAAGTTGACAATGATGAGATTATATGATAATGATGATGATGATGATGATGATGGTAATGATGAAAATGACAGTTACAATGACAAGCTCCAAGTGTTGGTAAAGGTAAATAAAACCAGTTTCACTACAAGCTCCAAGATTAAAATGTGCTCAATCATAGTTATAAGTTATACATGCTTAAAATTGTAACCATATCCCACTTGTTATGCATGCTTTAAATGGTAACCATATCCCATATGATTTAAATAATGACGATGATGAACTATATGACAATGACATTGATGATGTTTTTTATGATGATAATGATGGAAATTATGATGATTATCATCATTGGCGTTATCATCACAATTATCACAATAGTCATCATCATTGTCATAATCATCATTCATGTCATCATCATTGCCATTTTCCTTGACATCATCATCATCGTCGTCGTCCTCGTCATTGTCATCATCATCATAATTATTGACATTGTCATCAGTTATTCATTATTACCTTTGGCCGCTAAGAAATAAAATCTACCCAGGAGATGTGATTAGTGGAAAAGGGTCATGGTGGACACATACTATTTATGCATCAGAAGTAACAACTTTATTTTTTAATATGACCAACATCATCATTCTCATTGTATTCATCATCATTGTCATTGTCATCATCACCATCATCATCATTCATTTCATTGCCATCATAATCATTGCCAATGTCATCATTTTCATTATAATAATAATAATTTTCATCATCATCGTCATTGTCATCATTATCCCCATTATCAACAACATTATCATCATCATCATAGTCATGCTCAATATCATAATCATTATCCTCATTGTCATATTTGACATATGGGTGTAAAAGTGGATAAAAGATGGATGCAACAAAAGTAGATGCAAAAGTAGATGAAAAAGTAGTAGTAACACCCAACACAAAACCCTATGCAAAAGTGGATGCATAAAGGGATGAAATAATTGATGTAAAATTGGATGCAAAAAAAGATGCAAATGTGGATGCAAAAGTTGAAGCAAAAGTGGGTGTAAAAGTAAACGCAAAAACAGGTGTGAATTGGGATAGTACAAAAGTGGATGCAAAAAAAGATGTAAACATGGATGCAAAATGGGATGCAAAAAGGGATGAAAATGTGGGTGCAAAAGTGGACGAAAAAATGGATGCAAAATGGCTGAAACAAAATGAGATGTAAAACTAGACTCAAAATAGGATGTAAACTTTGATGCAAAACTTGGTGCATGAAGGGATGCAAAAAAGGAAGCAAACGTGGATGCAAAAGTGGATGAAAACAAGGGTGTAAACATTAAGGAAACATGGGCATAATATGGGGCACAACAAGAGTAGATGTACAAACTAGGCACAAAACTAGGCTCAAAACCTGTCGCAAAACCTGATGCAAAACCTGGCGCATAACCAGGTGCAAAACCCATTGCAAATTATGCCACAATTTGCACTAGATTTATAAAAAGGATGAAAAAAATGCCTAAAATAGCACCAACCTGTGAAATTGCGCCATTTTGTCCAAAAAATGAAGAAAAATACACTGAAATATGGTCTATACGCAAAAAAGGATGCAAAAAGAGGCGCTAAATCGAGTTTTTGTTGTAGTGCCATGTAGTTTTGGTAGTCCAGGTATTTTTGGATCCTCATATCATGATCAACAAAAGATAGATTCCACAAATTCCGTATAGTATCCTTCGATACGTTCACTCCTTTAGGTACTAGTGGCACTATTAGTGGAGCCCCTTTCTTCTTTGGAATCATAACTCTTGGTGCATCACTACCTATGGGAGATATATACGTGGCATCAAATTTATTGTCTCAAGATATTTTTCCTCTTCTAAGGTTGGTGCTAAATTTTTTGATGTTTTACCCTTCCTATTTCTGTTACCCGTGTGTTTTCTACATGTCCTTTTGGACAGACCTGGCTTTTCAGTTCCAGGTGGCTCAATAGGGTTTCACTACAACAAATCCTTGAATTAGTGTCCCATTTAGTGTCCCTTTTTAGTGTATTTTTTTTTACATTGAGTGGCCAAACTAGATGCTAAATGGGACGCATCATGGACAAAACTTAACGCGTCTCAAAAAATGTCTTTTTTTGCTTCCTAGATAGCATCCTTTATGACGTCCAAAATAGCGTCTATTTTTTTTCTTCTAGAATAGCGTCCAACTTTTCTTCCTAAACAACGTCAAGGTTTTCTTCTTAAATAATGTCATATTTTACTTCCTAGCGAGTGTACACTTTTGATTTTTAAATGTCATCCCCATTAGCGCCATATTTGCCTCCTTTATAGCACAATGTTAGCATCCAAATTACATCCAATATTGCATCCTTTTTTTCTACCACTTTAGCATCCCATTTTGCACCATGTTTTACTTCCAAATATGTGTCAATTTTCTCTTCCAAATTTGCACCAATTTTTGCTTCTTTTTTTGCATCGTGTTTTGCTACGAAAATGACACCAAATATTTCTTCTATTGTTGCACCATATTTTGCTTCCTATGTAGCGCCATGTTTTGCATCCAAAGTAACTTCTTATTTTTATACCTTATCAACGGCATGTTTGGCTTCATCATTAGCGCCATGTGTTGCATCCTTTTTAATACCTAGTTTCACATCTCTCATTTCTTGGTCACTAATTTAGTTGTTTTTAGTAATTTTATATACGAATTTTGATCATTTTGTTTGGTTGCTTATCTCTCATTGTTTGGTCACTTATCTCTTATTTTTTGGTTACTAATTTAGTTGTTTTTAACCAATATTATAATATCATTAGGGCATGGAGAAATCAAACCACCAACCTCCTGCTTGTAAGGCAGGCCCTCTTCCATTGAGCTAGAACCCTTCAAGAATTTTCGAACCTAACTTACAAAGTTCTCTATAATGGTAAAAATGACCAATACACAACTTTAAGTATCTAATGGTCGGTAAAGCATGATATATTGTATAAGTTCACAATATATGATCAAGCAGGTTATCAAATCCATAAACCTTTTATAGGAATTTTCAACAAAAATCAAGAAATCAGTTGAAAGGGATTGCAAAAATCACTATTCCATAGCAAGAATAAGTGTACCGCTATATGAGACCTATTAACAACAATATCTTAGTGTGGATTCCAAGGATATAGTAGATAAGAATGATCATCCTAGAGCCATGTATAATGTGAGCATGATCATCCTAGAGCCATGATCATCTTGCTTTTGTCGGCCATGTTACTATGGAAGGAAGAAGGGACTGCGCAGGAATTGAAGATGACACCGGCCACTCTAGGGAAAGCTCTGTGGTAGCTGGTTTACAAGGTGTTTTGTACACACAACAGAGTTTACAAGGATTTTTGTACCTGTTTTTGTGTTTCCTCATGTTTCCAGAACTGGTACACCACCATTCTAGTCATTCCCTATAACTTAGCGTCAGCCTCAACATATAGGCATTTCACAGAGCACGACAATGACCTGCCTATTAGCTCTTTGGTTAGAACTTAGATCACACATGTTAGGTATTTGGGTGACCCATGTCACTACACTTCCCCCTTAAACCTAGCAATATGGATTCTGTCTCCTAAGGTTCTTGAATATAGGATGGCCTTTTGATCTCTCTGAGCTCATTGGTTACTTGAGAGTTGGTCTACCTTCATATATAGTTAGATATGTTGTAACTTTCTGTTGCAGCTGCAATTGTTTTCCCAAATTTTTGAAATTTTGGACCCTCCTTTTAATTTTTACCTTGCCTAAAATTGTTTGGCCCCATGAACTCTGTTTTTGTTTTCCCTCTGCTATAAGTTTGGATTGTTTTGAAGTCAACTGTTTTCATGATTTTCAAAAAATTGCTTATGTCTGAAACTGATTTGGGTTGAGGAGTTTGAAGTTTGATTTGAAATTGTTGTCCTTTGATCTATGATTTTGTCCTTTGATATCAGAAGTCAGTTTCTCATTTTCGCCACTGTTTTTGGTGGTGAAACAAAATTTTTCATCGCTGCCCGGTCGAAATTCTTCTGGAACTTAACATTTTTAGTTTGGTTGTTTGGAGGTCATTTAAAAAATGCATCAGAGCCATATTTCCCTACGGAGCCTCCGTTGTGGAAGCTGAACGATGAATTTTCTAACGTATAGCTTTGAGTTTTTCGATGACGTGATGTTATTATTTTGACTTGCTGTGCGCTGTCATAGGTTGATTGAATTTTGGGTTAGTGTTTTGATCTCTATGATGCCGCTATTTTGGAGATGAGGCCAACTTTTTAGACTGCTGCAGAACCTTAAGATTTTCTGAACACTTAACGTTTTCATGATGTTTCCATGCCATATCGAAAAGTTTTATGACTATAAGTCAGAAGCCATAGTCTGATTGATTTCTGTCATTGTGGCTCCCGAGTGAACTAAAAGTCCACCATATAACTACTCCACCCACTGATGTTTTGTTATGGTTTTCACCGATATGTTTTATTTGCTGCGGAGCCTGTAGTCTTTCCGTCTTCTGCCATTGCGACTGCGTATTGCACTAACCGCCTGATGTTTATGTCGTTTCATTTGCCAACAGGGAGTTTTTCTACCCGATGCTTTAGTATTTAGTCTTTCCGATGCCGATAGACTTAATGGTCTCACAGAACTCATTATCTGTCTAAATCTATCCATTGCGGCTGTTATTTAAACTATCCTGCCAATTCTTTAGTGATTTTCCCGCTGGTTTTCGCCTGATCTGTGTGTGTTTTTACCCTAGCGGATGGGTGGCAGAGTTTTAATTTTCTATCATGTTAAGGATTTCGCGACGAGAACATAGTAGAGGGCCTCGTTTTGATGATCAGTTTTATTGTTAATATGGTTTACGTTTGTTGAAAAGATGCGGTACAAATTAATGATAAATTTTGTTTTAACTGTAGATGGACATAGAATATTCTTCACGTTACTGCTGCAAAGATGACATAGTTGAAGACAAAGAAGAAGGAAGTTGGTTGAAAAGTGATAGGCAGATATTTTCTGAGATCAAAGGGATCTTTAAAAGGACAAATAAAAGACAAAGCATAATCGATAGCAACAGAGGCCCAAGATTGGAAAGGTTCATCAGTTACCAAGATGGTCCCATTTTATGAAGTACTCATAAGTCATGTAATGTCTATATGAATCATGAACACTCACAAACTGACAAAACTGTGAGATTAAAACAGTTTGGGGAGCCCAAAGGTCACGCGGGGGAAGGGACTACCCAATGGTTTTTGGTTGTTTTTGTATAAATATAGGAAAGTTAGAGGGAATAGGGACTTTTTTCCAGTTATATTGGTGAAGACATATTGTAAGAAGAACTATTTCCTTTTGCAATAGATAATTACAGTTTGCCTGTTGGAGAAAGCTTGGTGGAATGTCCAAATGTTGTTCTATGGACTTGTTGAAGAGGAACTATTTTTTGTTTTTATCTTTTTTTCCATTAACTGTGAGATCGTTCTAACTCTTTGAACCTATGTTCTTACATGAACGTTCTCTGGTTTATTTTATGAAAATTTGCACTATGAGTAATGAATGTTGTTCATAAGCAATTAGCTATCCAGTTGTTCAAATATCTTTAAATGTTCACGTGTTTTGAAAGAAGTATCAGCTATCTGTGATTTTTCTTAATGCATGTACAAAATACATTACTCATTAATAAATAATAATCTTGCTCCCTGGGGATAGGTTAGGTAGTTATTTTTAATTCCTTTCTGTGTGTGATTTAGATGCAAGAGAGTCTAAGACAAGAGGTAAGAACCTGCACATCACATTGTGACCACTGCTTGCATTCTTAATCAATCTGCATTTAGATAGGCACTTGCATATCATACTTAAAACTAAAAACGCAAAAATATACATGGTGGACCGGGCCGCAACTGGTAAAACCTTTTATTTTTGTTACTCAACCTATGGTAGCCAGACCGCAAACTAGACAGATTCCCTACACCAAACTGTCAAGGGCTAGTTGGGAACGTTGACTGGGAAGAATCCCTTCCTGTTGTTGCCTGCAAATTTCCAAGCCTCAACAAATTCTAGCACTAGAAGGAGGGCTACCAGTGCATGGCTAGCCGAGGAAACCCATTTTATCGAGATTATTCCATCGGTGACATTTCAGAAAGCAGTTTGTTTCCCAATCCAATTCCTAAAGAGAAGGGTAAAGAGCATTTGTATTCTATGGACAACGAAGTTGTTAATGATATGAGAAGACACACTAGGAAATATGTGAAGAATATTGGAGGATTGTCGATTATCCTTGACTTTCCCAGAAGAGAATATAAAAAGAAAGACCGTCCTATATTGGAAGACTCAGTGTTGGTTAGAGATTTGCAAGAACTGGTAGGAACAACCTTACAGGAAGTGGTTCAGCCTTTAAATCAAGTGGGCCAAAATACACCTTACTATTCACCTGTTCATACTCCTATTCATTCACCACCTCACTCTCCACCCATACTCCTGGCAGGCGTAAACGCAAATCAGCCACCTAACCCACAAAACCCACCACCGGCTTGGAAAGCCAGATCACCCCTGAACTTGACACCTCAGTTGCATGATTTACCTCAAGATTTTGAAAATATGCTGCCCAATTTTGATCCAAATGAGAAGATGTTAGTAGATGACCATTTACAAAGTTTTTATTTTGCAATAGAAGGATTGAAAGCTGGGGAACATGAGGATGTATTTTGTAGACTTTTCCCGTACACCCTTAAAGGAGCAACAGCATCATGGTATTTCGGTTTTCCTACAAACTCTATCCCAGAATGGGATACCTTTGAAAGGATTTTTAGAAGTAAGTATGCAACCCAAAAAACTCATGCAACTCTCATGAAAGGACTGTGTTCCTTAAAGAAAGAAAGAAAAGAGAAGGTACACAGTTTTACCCAAAGATTCGCAGCCTATCTTAAGTATTTTTCTGAAGCTAACAAACTCTCAGATAAAGTTCTGATTGATTATTATACCTCATCTCTAGGACCTGAGTTGGCCATGTTTGCCAAAATGAAATCCAAACCTACGTTAGTAGACACTTATGAAGAAGTGGAGAGAGTAGAGGCTAAAAAATAAAGCATCGAAGACTACCTTGAACGGTCAAGAGAAAAAAATGTCGGGAGGAAAGCGATGTTATTTACTAAGCCTAAAGAGGAGCAATCACCATATTTCAAGGGAATGGAAAAGATGATGCAGAAGCTCTCTAATAGAATCATAGACTTGGAAAAGGACAAGGAAGCCCAAAAGTTCCATAAACCTTATTACAAGAAAAGGGAAGACAACAATCAATCCCAAACCCCTCCGCACAGCCCTGCATCTATGAACTTAATGGAGGTAGGAATGGATAACTTTTGCACTTTCCACCAACAACCCCATTCTGAAAAGAATTGTCCTCAATGGATAAATTCAATGACATTGGTCATGAATCAGCTGTTGGATTCAAAATTAACTGAAGATAGTGATGAAGAAGGGAAAGACAACTATAAATCAATAGAAAATAAAGAGGATGAGGCCATGGTTTTATGGGACTGTGTATCATTGTTTGATGCTGAGGAAGAAAGGGATATAAGACATGAGGACATCTTGGAAACAAATGTAACGATGAGAATCTAGGGGTTGATTAAGGAAAACAGTCTTATGCTCTCGAAGATTAAGAGACTTCAAAAGAATGTTAAGAAATTTCAAAACAACTGCTCAACTAATAAAATTCTAGAATTTACCATCACCAATCAAAATCCTAGACAGATCAACATGCCTGCTAATCCCAATGAAGAAAAGATAAATAATATTAAACCAAATATCATAGGCCATAAGATGGATTATGACATTGTGGAGGATATAAAAAAGGTAAGGGAAAACATCTCATTAGTTGAAATGCAATGTGCCGTAGCAGAAAGAAAAGCCATTGAAAGCACTTGAAATATCAAAGGAGAGGATGCCCACTGACAATCAGCCCCAAGAAGAAGAAATTGGTGAAGCAAGTATGGGGGGTAAGCCTAAATTGAAGACTCCTCCTTTTCTCCTTACTTTTGAGATTTTCAACCACAACGTGCATAGCTTCCTAGTAGAGTCGGGGGCATTCGTCAATGTCATTCCACTGTTGGTCTGCAAAAAGATAAATGGGCAACCTAAACCATCTACCTGGAGGGTCATTCAGTTGGATAGAATGAATGTGAAAGTAATTGGGGAAATGGAGGATGTTCTTGTTCGCTTATCTTCAAATGATAAGGTATGTCAATTCATTGATATTGTGGTGGCTGACATACCGGAAGCCTATGGACTTGTTTTGAGCAAAAATTGATCGGAAAATCTGAATAGATATTTTGCCTCAGAATGGTCACATCTGTGGCTACCATATAAAGGAATCCCAAATCAAATTAAAGTTTTGAGGGAGCCCCACATGAAACACAATGTTACTCAGCTTGAAGGTAAAAATGAACCAGTGGATTTTGTTTTGGGAAACTACTTTACTAAGCTAGAACCAGGAAACTATCAAGCAGAAGAGGCCAGCGATACATCAGACGCTCAGTATGATATCCTTCGCTTTTCATAGGATGATGAAATTGATTGTAAAATAGTAGACTTAGCTGTAGAAGTAGATGTTAATTCTTGCATAGTAGTTAGTGATTTCTGGACACTTTTCTTTGATGGTTGTAAAACTTTAGAAGGGTCAGGAGCCAGCTGTGTCCTGATTGACCCTAAGAAAAACAAACATTTTATTTCATGTAGGTTAGAGTTTGAATGTACCAATAACACAGCTGAATATGAATCATTAGTTTAGGGACTAAGAAAAGCAATTGAATTAAAAGCAAAAAATATGAAAGTGCTTGGAGATTCTGAAATAATTGTAAAACAAGTTCGAAATCAAATACATTGCATTTATCCTCATTTAAAAGCTTATCAAAATGAAGTATGGGATTTACTTAAATGTTTTAATACATTTAACATTGTATTTATTCCAAGATTTAAGAATGCAGCAACTGACTTTTTGGGCACCTCAGCTGTGAGGCTTGTGCCCTCTAATAATCAGTGCTCTATTGAATTTCTTTTCAAGCCTTCAGTTCCAGATATGATTACAAATCTACGAGTGCTCGATGACGATCAACAGATTATAGAATGCTTGACAAATGATCAGACCTTCAAAGGGGCGATTATTGATGATGAATAACATCAAGCCGAGCTAAAATTCGATAACTTCATTCCTAAAGGAGTCAGGACTTTAGAACGGATGTTTGATTTAAATGAGAAATTTAGAAGACTGGAAAATGTGAAGACTCATAGCTCATCTCTACAGTTTGAGTTGATTAATTTGGGGACTAAAGTGGAGCCTAAATATGTGAATTTGGGAAAATGTTGCTCCCCAGGTGAAAGGAATAAGTTTATTAGTCTTTTCAAACAATACAAAGATGTTTTTTCCTGGAAGTATGAATATCTGAAGACGTATGACACCAATATTATTCAGCATGTTATCCCTATCAGATCTGGAATCAAACCTTATCAGTAACCTTTAAGGAAAATGCATCCAAAATTAGAACCTTTAATCGAAAGCGAAGTTAAGAAACTATTGGATGCTAGAATTATCTTCAAGGTTAGACACTCGGAATGGGTTTCAAATCTTGTACTGGTAAGGAAGAAATCTGGAGAAATCAGGCTATGTGTGGATTTCATAAACTTAAATCATGATTTAGATAAAGACAATTATCATGTTCCACCCATGGAGCAGACATTGCAAATGGTTTCGGGTTCTGAACTATTCTCTTTATTAGATGGATTCATAGGCTATAATCAAGTATTAGTAGTTGAAGAAGACAGAATTAAAAAGATATTCAGAACTAGGTGGGGAAATTTTTCTTACAGAAGGATGCCCTTTGGACTCATAAATGCTGGAGATACTTTCCAGAGGGCTATGGACATAGATTTCCATGATCTGATTGGCCACAGTGATGTAGTATTCCTCAATGACATCACAATATTTTCAAAGAAAAGAGAGGAACACACATTTCATCTAAAGCAGATTTTTGAACGCTGCCGAAAATATGGTATCTCACTAAACCCAAAGAAGTGTGTGTTTGATGTTATAGAAGGTAAGTTGTTGGGTCACGTGGTTTCTAAGAAGGGGATCTCCATAGACCTAGAAAGGATCAAAGCCATCGAACAGACTCCCTTACCCCATAATGAAAAGGGCATGCAATCATTTATGGGGAAAATAAAGTTCGTGCAAAGGTTTGTTCCAGATTTCACTCAAATTGTTAAACATTTGCAGCAAATGGTAAAGAAAAGTGTACAATTCAAATGGACTGATGTAGAGAAGAAAAAATTTAGTAGAATAAAGACAGCTATTGTGCACGTACCGTCCCTCAAAAGTGCAGATTTTGAGAAAGATTTTATTTTGTACACTTTCGCATCTGATGATTCATTAGCAGTTCTGCTTACCCAGAAGGAAGATGGGGGAGATGGGTTCCCCATATCATTTATGAGCACTGGTCTACAAAGGGCCGAATCGAATTACCTAGCTGTGGATAAACAAGCTTACATAGTGTTCAAAGTGGTAAAACAATTTAGACCATATATACTTAAGAACCGAACAAAGGTAATAGTTCCACACCCAGTTGTGAGGTCTCTTTTCATACAAAAAGAGTTAGGAGAAAGAAGAGGAAACATGGTAACAACTCTACAGGATTATGACCTCAAATTTAAGCCAACCTCCATAGTTAAAGGGCAAGGATTGTGCAAACTGATGACTGAAAGTAAAGACAATGAAGAATATGACTGGGAAGACAAAGCTATGCTACATTTGATGGATGTATGTCCTCTTTTCATAGCTATGAGATATTGCTATAGAGACCTCATGCATTACCTTCAGGCGGGATTTTTACCGGAACATTGGAATTTTAAGCAAAGAAGAGAACTGCATCTTAAATCATCCTCATATCATATTATTGATGGAATATTATTCAGGAATAATTATGACGGAGTTCTTCTTAAATGCTTAGAGAAAGAAGATGCGAAGAAGTCCATGATAGATTTACATGATGGGCTTGCTGGAGGACATTTCTTCGGAGATACTACAGCTCATAAAATTCTCAGAGCTCGATACTATTGGCCCACACTGTTCAAAGATGCACACACCCATGTCAAAAAGTGTGGCATTTGTCAAATGTGTGGTGGAAGACAAGTTAAAGCAGTAGGACCATTAAATCCTATAATGATAACAAAACCTTTTGAGCAGTGGGGGATGGACATCATTGGAGAGATAAAGCCAAATTATTCGTTGCAACACAAATATATTCTGACGGCAACTGACTACTTCACTCATTGGGTCAAAGCCATTCCATTGCGTAAAGTAAATGAAGATGCGGTCATGGACTTTGTGCAAGACCATATTATGACCAGGTTTGGAGTTCCAATTTATTTAGTTTTCGATAATGCTACTTACTTTTCCTTGATTAGATTAACTACATTTTCTCATGAGAAAGGAAATAAGTTGCATTACTCTTCAAATTACTATCGACAAGGAAATGTTTTGGATGAATCTATGAACAAGAATCTGATTAGGATTTTAAAAAAGACGGTGATAGAAAATCAGAGGAGTTGGCACTCAACATTACCAAAATGCTCTTTGGGCCGATAGGGTCACCCCCAATACTTCATTAGGTATGTCCCTGTATACCCTTGTTTATAGAAAAGAGGCCATTATACCCCCCAATATCATGCTACCCTCTTCCATAATAGCTCAGGAATCCATAGGATCAGATAATGAAGTCTTGCAGATAAGGATACATACTCTTCTGAAGGTAGAGGAATCTAGATCTAGGGCCAGATAACATTTTAAACAAAAACAGGAGATAGTAAAGAGATAGTTCGATAAACACAAAGCCGGAACTAAATAATTTGAGGTGGGAGATTTGGTTCTCAAATGGGACCACCCCCATGATGAGAAAGGAAAACACACAAAGTTTCAACAGTTATGGGTAGGCCCTTTTCAGATTGCGGCAAAACTTGGCCCCTCAACCTATAAATTGCAAGATTTATAGGGGTGGGAAGAGAACTTACCAGTAAATGGTTTAGTTCTCAAACCTTATTTTTCCTGATTTTTGTTTTTTTTCTTTATTTTGTACCAAAGTTCTTCTCCGTCCATGAGCTGAGAGTCAAATGCATCTCTCACACAAACGGACACTATGGATAGAGGAGCCTGAATAAAAAAAAAATTAGAAAGAAAGGCATGCAAGAGGACTCATAAAAAAGGACAAAAAGGTCCAAAAGCACAAAAAGTGCAAAATAGTATGGGAATGAGGAACAAATGAATATTTCTGTTTATCATATGTTACAATCCTGTGGTGTCTGAGCTGGAAGCTACCCAAAGACAGAGGTAAAAAATGAAACTCATCTTCCCGTCCTCAAAAGAGTTGTCTTGACTTTGGAATCTTGGTTCATTTCCCTAAATTGGACTATAATCAATGATTAAAACTACATATATTCACCATGTGGGAAATCCATACATCTAGAAGAATTCAATATGTTTGTTTTATCGTTAAACAGTTTGTTACTGAAGGAATAAATTGTCCATAGATCTAGGTTCACTAGGTAGTCGCCAATTGTTGCAGCTACAACTGTTTTCCCAAATTTTTGAAATTTTGGACCCTCCCTTTAATTTTTATCTTGCCTAAAATCGTTTGGCCACTTGAACTCTGTTTTTGTTTTCCCTCTGCTATAAGTTTGGATTGTTTTGAGGTCAACGGTTTTCATGATTTTTGAAAATTTGCTTATGTCTGAAACTGCTTTGGGTTGTGTAATTTGAAGTTTGATTTGAAATTGTTGTCCTTCGATATATGATTTTGTCCTTTGATGTTGGAAGTCTGTTTCTCATTTTCATTGCTGCCTGGCCGAAAGTCTTTTGGAAATTAACATTTTTAGTTTGGTTGTTTGGAGGTCATTTAAACAACGCATCGAAGCCATATTTCGCTACAGAGCCTCCGTTGCGGAAGCTGAACGATGAATGTTCTAACTGATAGCTTTGACTTTTTTGATGCCGTGATGTTATTATTTTGACTTGTAGTGCACTATCGGAGGTTGTTTTGATCTCTATGACGCCACTGTTTTGGAGATGAGGCCAAATTTTTAGACCGCTGCCTAACCTTAAGATTTTTCGAACACTTAACATTTTCATGATGTTTTTGCACCATATCGAAAAGTTTTATGACTGTAAGTTGGAAGCCATAGTCTGATTGAGTTCTGTCATTGTAGCTCCCGAGCGAACTAAATGTCCGCCATATAACTGCTCCACTCGCCGATGTTTTGTTATGGTTTTTTCCGATATGTTTTATTTGTCGTGGAGCCTATAGTCTTTTTGTCTACCACCATTGCGGCTACGTATCGCACTAATGGCCCAACATTTATGTCGTTCCGTTGGCTGACAGGGATTTTTTCCGCCTGATGCTTTAGTATCTATTCTTTCTGATGCCGATAGACTTAATGGTCTCATGGAACTCGTTGTCCATCTGAAGCCCTCTGTTGCGGCTGTTATTTAAACTAGGTTTCCAATGCTTTAGTGATTTTCCCATCAGTTTTCTCCTGATCTGTGTGTGTTTTTACCCTAGCGGATGGCTGGAAGAGTTTTCATTTTCTATCATGTTAAGATTTTCGCGACGAGAACGCAGTATAGGGCCTCATTTTGATGATCAGTTTTATTGTTAATATGGTTTACTTTTGTTGAAAAGATGCGGCCCGAATTAATGATGAATTTTGTTTTAATTGCAGATGGACTTAGAAGATTCTTCACATTACTGCTGCAAAGACGACATAGCAGAAGGACAAGACAGAAGGAAGCTGGATGAAAAGTGATAGGCAGAGATTTTCTGAGATCAACAGGATGTTTAAAAGGACAAATAAAATACAAATCATAATCGATAGCAACAGAGGCCCAGGCTTGGAAAGGTTCATCAGTTACCAAGCTGGTCCCATTTTATGAAGTACTCATAAGTCGTGTAACGTCTATATGAATCATGAGCACTCACAAACTGACAAAACTGTGAGATTAAAATGGTTTGGGGATCCCAAAGGTCACCCAGGGGGAGGGGCAGCCCAAGGTTTTTTGTCTGTTTTTGTATAAAGATAGGAAAGTTAGAGGGAATAGGGACTTTTTTCCTAGTTAGATTCATGAAGACATATTGTAAGAAGAACTATTTCCTTTTGCAATAGATAATTATAGTTTGCCTATTGGAGAAATCTTGGTGGAATGTTCAAATGTTGTGCTATGGACTTGTTGAAGAGGAACTATTTCGTTTTCAGTTTTTTGTCCATTAACTGTGAGATCATTCTAACTCTTTGAACCTATGTTCTTTCATGAACGTTCTTTGGTTTATTTTATGAAAATTTCCACTATGAGTAATGAATGTTGTTCATAAGCAATTAGCTATCTGGTTGTTCAAATATCTTTAAATTCTCATGTGTTTTGAAAGAAGTATCAGCTATCTGTGATTTTTCATAATGCATGTACAAAATACATTACTAATTAATAAGCAATAATCTTGCTCCATAGCGATAGGTTAGGTAGTTATTTTTAATTCTTTGCTGCGTGTGATTTAGATGCAAGAGAGTCTAAGATGAGAGGTAAGAACCTACGCATCACATTGTGACCACTCCTTCCATTCTTAATCAATATACACTTAGATATGCACTTGCATATCATATTTAAAACTAAAAACAAAAAAATATACACGGTGGACCGGGCCGAAATTGGTAAAAACTTTTATTTTTGTTACTTGACCTACGGTAGCCAGACTGCAAATCGGATAGATTCCCTACACCAAACAGTCACGGGCTAGTTGGGAACGTTGACTGGGGAGAATCCCTTGCTGTTGTTACCTGCGAATTTCCAGGCCTCAACACTTTCTCAAACCAATTGGCTAGTTTTGGACACTAATAGACTATCTATCTATATATAATATTCATTGTTTATTTTTAAGAGACAAATTTGTTTCTCCTTCACAAGTAATGCTTTGTACAATATATGTATAGAAACATACAACCTCAAATTTTAAGATATTAATAGCCTTCAATTTTAATGATATTATGTAATCCTGGAGAAAAATAAAAAACCATGCCATATCCAAATGACTGCAGCTCCTAAAGGATAACTTGATATAAAACATGTCAAGTCTAATTAGAAATGCATTCCCAAACTTGGGTCATCAGAAAATCCCACAAAAGTAGTTTTTACTCTTCATAAATTTCCAAACTCAAACAAATGATTGCAACATTGTGCGATGTCATGAATGTAGCAAAATATTTTCCCTTAATATTTTATGTTGTGAGACTTTAAATCCTCTTTGATACTACCGTATTCAATGATTTGAATCATAAATTGATAGACATGACTATTATAATACAAAATTAATAGAATAAATGCGTACTCCATTAGGACAAAGCATGCTCCAATTTTGTTGACATCTACATGTGCTCTATATGCATCTCATTTCCAATAATTGCCCCTAAGCACCTAGGATAAGTTAGTCAAAGGAGTTAGTCATAAAAATACTTTCCTAATCATCAAATATTTATTGGTAAAAGGCTAACAATATTACACCTTCACGCATAGTTACCAAATTCGAATATGAATACCGAGTCGAATTTGGTTCGATATAGATAACATTCGAGTTAAAAAAATCCAATTAGTAAAAAATTTGTCATTATACTCAGGAATATATTCCAGTATACAAATAAGATGCTGTAGAACAAGGTTAGGCTTCATTGTCCCTGTAATAATATCTTCCAAACTACAAAGACAATATGTGGGTTAATGCTATACACAGACTATCAACAGGCTAATATCTTTATGATTACATAGACTATAAGTGTGTTGGGGATTTTACAGAACTGATAGTTTTTTTTAACAAATTTGTCACTGCAATTTTTATACATTATATTCTTCAGTGTCTAGAAAAATTTAATAGGTGAACTGAACCGAAATACACCAAAATACCTAGTTTTGGCTTGATGCATGTGTATGGGGTATTGCTAACAAAGAAGATCTGAACAAAAACAACCATCTCTGTAAACTTTTATAATATATAATATATTTTTTTTCCTACCAAAATAGTAATACTATATGTAAATAAGAAACTAAACAAAAACAACCAGTGTGTTAGTGTAATATCTTGATTCAGGACTTTCATATTCATGACTTGATTGGAAAATTTTAAGGCAATATTTATTAATTTATTTGGTTAATTTGTGAGTTTTCCACGAGTTTTCTAAATAAAATAACCATGTTTTGGTTTCCTTTATGAATGAGTTAATCAGAGACATCCCAAACCTTGAGTTAGTTAGAGACACACTAAATGGTCTATACTTAGAGAAATACAAAAAAAATTAGTATCTTCTATCTTACAAAATATGAAATACTAATGTTTATTTATTTTTCATTTAATTTTGACAGCAATATCATTTAGCTATAGGTGAAGACTAACATTTAGTACGCAATACCAATATAGTTAGAACCAAAACCTGTAGTAATAGTAGTTAGATAAAATTTAGGGTTATGTCATCATAAGCCTTCAGCCATATACTCGAAATCCTATGGGAGAGACGTAACAAAAATATAAGGAGCGCTGTAAAAAAAGAGATTACAACAACGAAGAAAATTAATCCATTCCTCCCCATTTGTCTCTTAGATTAATACCAATCGTGTTATTCCACTCTAGCTTCACCATTGGAAAGAAATCTGCCGAAATTCTTTATCATTGGAAATTTATTGTACTGCTAGCTACTGGTAATCAAAACCTCAAGCTTTGGCTCTCAAAACCTACCATTGGCGATAGGAATGTTTTCTTTAATTTCCTCTTCCATGGATGATCTTGCTTTTGTCGGCTATGTTACTTTTGAAGGAAGAAGGGACTGCGCATGAATCGAAGATGGCACCGACCACTCTAGGGAAAGCTCCATGTTAGCTAGTTTACAAGGTGTTTTGTACACACAACAGAGTTTACAAGGTGTTTTGTACCCATTTTTGTGTTTTCTCATGTTTCCAGAACTGGTACACCACCATTCTAGTCATTTCCTATAACTTAGATTCAGCCTCTACATATAGGCATTTCACAGAGCAAGACAATGACCTACCTGCCAGCTCTTTGGTTAGAACTTAGATCACACATGTTAGGCATTTAGGTGTCCCATGTCACTACACTTCCCCCTTACACCTAGCAATATGGATTTTGTCTCCTAAGGATTTTGGCTCTTAAGGCTCTTGAATTTAGGATGGCCTTTTGATCTCTTTGAGCTCATTGGTTACTTGAGAGTTGGTCTACCTTCATATATAGTTATATATGTTGTAACTTTCTCAAACCAATTGGCTAGCTTTGGCCACTAATAGACTATATATATATATATACAATATTCATTGTTTAGTTTTAAGAGACAAATTTGTTCCTCCTTCACAAGTAATGCTTTGTACAATATATATATAGAAAAATCCAACTTCAAATTTTAAGATATTAATAGCCTTCAATTTTAATGATATTATGTAAGCCTGGAGCAAAATAAAAAACCATGCCATATGCAAATGACTGCAGCTCCTAAAGAACAACTTGATATAAAACATGTCAAGTCTAATTAGAAATGCATTCCCAAAGTTGGGTCATCAGAAAATCCCACAAAAGTAGTTTTTACTCTTCATAAATTTCCAAAATCAAACAAATGATTGCAACATTGTGCGATGTCATGAATGTAGCAAAATATTTTCCTTGAATATTTTATGTAGTGAGAATTTAAATCCTCTTTGATACTACCGTATTCAATGATTTGACTCATAAATTGATAGACGTGACTAGTATAATACAAAATTAATAGAATAAATTCCTACTCCATCAGGATGAAGCATGCTCTAATTCTGTTGACATCTACATGTGTTCTATATGCATCTCATTTCCAATAATTGCCCCTAAGCACCCAAGATAAGTTATTCAAAGGAGTTAATCATAAAAATAATTTCCTAATAATCAAAGATTTATTGGGGAAAGGCTAACAATATTACACCTGCACACATTGTTACCAAATTCGAATATGAATACCGAGTCGAATTCGGTTCGATATAGATAACATTCGAGTTAAAAAAAATTCAATTAGTAAAAAAATTGTCATTATACTCAGGAATATATTCCAGTATACAAATAAGATACTATAGAACAAGGTTAGGCTTCACTGCCCCAGTAATAATCTCTTCCAGATTACAAAGACAATCTGTGGATTAATGCTATACACAGACTATCGATAGGCTAATATCTTTCTGATTACATAGACTATCAATGTGTTGGGGATTTTACAAAATTGATGGTTTTTTTTAACGAATGTGTCGCTGCAATTTTTATACATCATATTCTTTAGTGTCTAGAAAAATTTAATAGGTGAACTAAACCAAAATACCGAAAACAAAACACCAAAATACCTAGTTTTGGATCGATGTGTGTGTATGGGGTATTGCTAAAAAAGAAGATCTCAACAATTTGTCACTTGGGTTGTTTAGTGTTGGAAAAATTTTGGTCACATTTATTTACAGCGAGGTCATCCCCATAAGTGATGTTGAGAGAAATATAGAAAGGTTTCTATGGTTTTCAGGCTACTTGTATATCAATGCAAGTGACATTAAATTGATATAATACCAAATATCAAGAGTACACCATCATATGTGATTCACAACACCAATCTCATGCTTAAGATCCTTCAAAACTAGAAACCATGATGTAAAAATGATCTTTCATATAACACAAAAATGCATAACTCACATTCCAATCAAGGTTTGTCACATCCTTCGTCCCAATTTTTCTACCCTTGCAACAACTTTTGGAGGGGCACTCTGGATCGCTGATCCACATGGACCTTCTAGGACTATCCAAATTCGAGCTATAGAATTTTCAGATCTGTAAGGCACTCGGGATCAGGGTTTAATATATTTATAAGAGTTACTGGTTCAACTTACAGGTGAATTTGGGTAGTGTATTTCCATTACAACATATAACAACAGTACAAAATCTCTACATCTCGCAAATGCTTGAATGGAACATAAAAAAAAAAATAAGTTAAACCTATGGATACGTGTAGAAAAATGTGCTCCATTTGAAATGTTGTTCGAACACGAATGCATTGAGGAGGGTTGAACAATTATTAATGATTGCTTCGGTGTTGAAGGGTTATTGCTCTATGTTGAGTTGATTTCTTTCTTGACATTGACATAAATATTTCTTCTGGAGCATCCAACATACAGATCAAGGATTAGTAAATGGGGATACAAGAAAGGAAGCCAGAAAGGTATAGTCACAGCATCCAGATTCTGACCAAATGGTTGTGCCCCTATCACCAACATTACATGGATTTCCCCGGAAGTGAAAGAAGTAGACCACCAATCATCACATACCGATTGATCAGATCCGACACTTGTGCTCAGGGACTGTTTCCTACTTGGGGCCAGGGTATTCTCCACATACCCACACATCTAGTCTCCAACAGGGATAGAAAATAAGGAAAGCAACGATCCAATCTAGTCACGGCCTAGTTACATTCTCTCATTCATGCTTTATCATAACGAAAGGGCTCAAGGAGAAGGAGCTTATAGTTAAACTCAGGGGAAAAATGCATCCAAATGGGTAGGACAGGAGTAAATTAGGTTGTTTATGTGTTGTCACAAGGCTTCCACTTAGCTTAAACTAATGGGTAAAGAGAACATTTTAGGTATGTTGTCCCCAAGGACAGGCCCCTGAATCTCGCCAAGGACCGGCTGTGAAATTCCATTTCAAAGAGAGTGTATGGACTGGGGATTTAGGGACTTGAGGGTTTTCAAGGATTTTAGAATGACGAGACTTGAGGGTCATTGGGGATTTTAGGGATTTGACTATTTTTAGGGATTTTAGAACAACGGGATGAGGGTCATTTCGATTAGATTGGAAGCAATTATTCTATTCAATATCGGTTCCAGCACAGTTTCTTCACGGATTGTGTGGCTCAGATCATTCCCATAAGTGTAATCTACAGTTTGAGATTGGGTTGGTTCTTCCTCTTTGACTAATTCACGGTTTTCATTTCTTGTTGCAATCACTGTAGTGCATTTTTTGGTGGTTTGACGAACAGATGACATCCAAAGGGTGTGTTGTTGTTTACAGAGGTGTTCGCCCTAAAGGACACCACAAAAGACATTATGTGATGGGTTTGGATGTTCAGGATATTTTGTATGATCTTGAACACCCAAGGGATTCAAACATTAGACCACTCTATGTTTCAGAAAACAAATATGCATGCATTATAAAACCATTCCCGTACCTGTAAAGAATCCCTCGGCCCCTTCTTGTGATTTTCTTGCACTTCAGTCGGGAGGATACAAAAATCACGACCTCATTTCATTGATGTGTAGAAAATTTCTAAGCCACCATTGCCATGTGAAAGAGAACACTATGGAAAAAAGTTGAAAGCTTCGACATAGCTGCACGAGGAGAAAGCCAGTGAGTAGAAAGCCCGTGAATAATCGGTTGGAGCAATGATCAAATTTGAAATTTGAAGGGCGGGTAAGTGATAAAATTTGAAATTCTGAGGGCAGGTCTTAAATGTTTTTTAAGAGACTAAGGGAAATATCAATAATTTACTTCCATTTACAACCAGTATAAATTAACTCAACATTTTTACCAAAAAAATACAAATTCTATTGTTTTAAATTTTTATAATTTTAAATAATTGAGAACTTCTTAATGTTTATATGAAAAAATGATATATTTTCAATATAAAAAAATTTGAACACATTAAGTTGTCATATTTGTATCATTAACATTAACCTAACAACTATTCTATTGTATTTATTCCAGTTGGGGCACACTTCATTATATAATACAAAGAAAACTACTTAGACTATGCCATAACCATATTGGGGAATGCATGTACAATCCATGCTTGAGAGATGTAAGAATTATAAGGATCGGGCACCTAAGAAAAAGTAATACACAACTCAGAAAACATTGAAAAAAATTTCTTACATACCAACCAAGTTAGCGAATCTAGCATAACCGAGGTCGGGGCATCAGATTTTTTTGTTCAACAATTGTCATGAAAACATACATATATGGGATGGAGGTGCAATGGAATCAAGCCTAAGTCAATTGAATCCTTGCAACTCACTATGTATCTGAGTCTCAACAATCTTCCTTTTAAGTTGAACCAAAATACCAAAGTAAGTTTTTTGATGGCTAGATTTGAGAAAGTTCTAGGTGTGAGTAATTAAGGGATCGGAGCTCTAAAATTTGTTGTGATTTGTACCAGTCCATGATTCAGTGAATCAATAGTCATGACTAGTATTTTAAGTCATTTAATGAAAACAAATAATTTGTATAACCTCTATGTCGAAACCATTTTCCATGTTGATGCATGCCACTACCCTCTTTATTGTCTTACCAAAATGCATGACAATGAGGAAGAAGACCCAAAATTATGGACTTCACCTTCAAAAGAATGCCTTTCAATCACATTGGTAAGGAGTGATAAAAAGATCACAACAATCCAACATGTCAAATATTCATTGATGGTGTTAATTAAAGACTTATGTGGTAAATTTAATATAAGACTTACGTATAGGTGTCTCTCACTTTTTGTGTCTTCACACAGTTAATATTTTATGGTCATCTTTGTGCCTTGACCCAATTCATGTTATAAGGTGAGGATGTACATGCATAATAATCCTTAGTTATGATTATGAGATGAGTATTTAAAGAGAAGAGTATGTAAAGACGAGCAATTTTTGGTGGCATCGACGACACATGTTGTGAGAAACTACAAATGTTTGGAAGGACGGAGGGAGATTACATCATGATCATGCCACCCATCAAATTGAAGACTATTCTTGAGAGAACAATTGCTTTTTTAATTTTATTAATAATTGTTGTTTTTCCATATCTTGTGCCCAATGGCACATCTCTATAGCAATGCATAAATCGGCCTTTGCCTAGTTTGTGATCCAGCTACATTCCATTATTTGTATTTGCATGACATCACATGTTGTTTATAGTTGTTGTGAGTCCATGATATTCACGCAAGAAATGAAGTCTTGTAGAGGAGGACTTATCAAACCGACATTTTGAATTTCATTTTGATGAAAAAAGAGTGGACAATGGTAGCGAGTTCCACATAGGTAGTAGGCACAAAGTTTTGAGCTCATTTCGGGCCTAGTAGTAGACTAGTAGATGTTCATTTTTTCTATAGTCGTAGTTGTTGACAAATTGTCACAGTTTATATTGCATCTACAAGTGGCTAGGGGGTGATATTTGCATCTTGATAGCTAGTGCCTCGTAGTCATCAATGATTACTATCCATCCTGCACAACTAAGCAGTGAGTGCATGACATGAGTGAGCGAGTGATTATAATTGATCATATTTCCAATATTTTGAATGATGAGTTGAACTTTATACTATAGGAATTTCAACATCTTGACAAATTTATATGGATGGGTAATTTCAAATGTTGCCATTCTTTTGAAATGTTGATATAAATTACACCCTTCTTAATTGGAAGGATAAAATTCTATTTTTAATTTTTTTTTGGAGAGAATTTTAACTTTACACTTCTGGGAAGGGCTAGAACCCTTTGGCAGGGCTAGGAAGGGTTCAATTTTGAACATTGCATGTACTTTGTACTTACAAAATTTCCATGTTCTTGGAGAAACAATCAGGAGTCGGGCTTTTGAGTCGTGGGGTTCGATGACCCTATCCAAATTCTTGGGTCCACTCTCAATGCTATTATCTTTTGGTGTTGGTGTCATTATAATGTACACTTTGACATTGGTGTATTATTTAATTACATCATTAGTTAATTGACAACTTGGTTTTCGAAAGTTCTTTGGATGTGTGGCTTTGAGGAGTTTTAAGGCTTTCTTATATAGGAATGGTCAAGGTGCACTAAAAATGTAAGTGAAACTAATTATTATTGATTTTTCAAGTTAATTATTATCGATTTCTTTAGTATACCTCTTTGTTAATATTGTTTATGATATTTTTGAGTAGATCCTTCTCCTATGCTTACTAGGGGTAGTGATGGTGTGCTAAAAAATGAACCTCAAATAATTGTGATAATTCTTATTCATTATTATTTTGGAAATTTTCATGGAGAGTCTTCCAATACCTAATAGGAGTGGTTAAGGGTGTGTTGAGAACTAAACCTAGATAGTTGTGATAAACTCCCACTAATTTCTCTCTTAAAGGATTCCTGGGTGTCTCACTTATATACCTACTAGCAACAATTAAGGATGCATTGATAATCAAACATGAGCTACTTGTGGTGAAGTCTCACCAATTTATTACTTAAAGGAATCTCAAAATGATCCCACCTATGCTTATAAAGAGTAGCAAGGGGTGCATTGTGAATCAAAACTTGGGCTAATTGTCATAAATTTCCACTGATCTATCGTTTTGACATTCTTAGATAGAACTCACTTTCACCTACAAAGAGTCACTAGGGGTGCACTAAGAAATGGACTTGGGCTAATTGTAGTAAACTCCCACTAATTTATCACACCTGGGAATTTTCACGTAGAACCCTACTATGCCTACTAGGAGTGGTTAGGGATGCACTAAGAATCAAACCTGAACTAATTGTAGTAAATTTTCATCGATGTACCGATTCAAATATTCTCATGTAGATCCCTATTACCCCCTGTTAGGAGAATTTAAAGGTGCTTTAAGAATTGAACATGAGATAGTGTGGTAAAGTCTCATTGATCTATTATTTCATGGATTCTCAAAGAGATCTCCAAAAAATATATTAGAAGTGGCCATGGGTGTATTGAGAATTAAAAATGGGCTAGATGTGATGAACTCTCATAGACCTCTCAAAAAAATGGGCTACTTCCATTAAGGTCATTCAAATTCCATTAAGGTCACTCAAATGCTATTAAGGTCACTTAAATGTTGTCAAGGATAATGGAATGTCAAAGTCAAGTACATTGTACATTGCATCATCATAATCGTTGACATCGTCATCATCAACATCAACATCAATAAGTACATTATCAACAACATCATGGTCCTCATTGTCCTCATCAACAAATACATCATCAACCACATCATTGTCATCATCATTGATAGGGTCACTCATATGCCATTATAATTCATCACTAGTCACCACCATTTGGATCCATGTCATGTTGTTGCAATCACTCAAATTCCATTAAGGTCACTAAAATGTCGTCGACAACAACTAAATGCCATTACAACCATTTAGGTGATATTAATATGTCTCTCACATGTCACTATGAACATCTAAGCTCCATTAGGATCAATCAGTATCTGGAAGTATTATGACATGCATCATCATCGTGGAGATTGGCGTTGTCATAATCAATATCATCAATGCCATATGGTACATCAACATCATCTTGATCATCATCCTCATCTTCAACATTAACTACATCATTAACAAAATCATCATCATCGTCGTCGTTATGGTCAGTCATATGCCATTAGTGTTCTTAATCACTCATCACCATTATGATTCATGTCATGTAATTGTTAAGGTCATTTATATCTCGTTACAGTCATTTCGATGATAATAGGTTCGCTTAGATGTCATTACAGACATTTAGGTTCCATTAGAATAAATTATGATCCAAAAATTCTACTACATGCATAATCATCATTGACATCCACATTGCCATCAACATCATACAATAAATCAACATCATTTTCGTTGTCATATTCATCATCAATATAATTATGATAATACTGAGCAAACAACCCCACTGCCTCACAGAAATTGAAGATATAGTCTTATACTTATCAAATCGTATCCATAAACTCTATCATAATTATCATAATGCATCATCGTCATGTTGTTAGGAACAATCAGATGCCATTACAAATTTTTTTGGGGACACTCAAATGCCATTACAACAATTTAGGTGACGTTAAGGTAATTTACCCCTCAATATGATTAATCAATATCCAAAAATGCCATGATTATGATCATTTAGGTGCCATTATGATAAATCAAGATCCAAAAGTACTATCACATGAATCATGATCATTAACAGTGATAGTGAAATTGATCGCTGACGTTGAAATTAATAAATATGACGTTATGTCGGATTTTTTTCAAGCACAATTCCTAGCTCTAAACCTAGTGTGATTCCTAGTGCTATTCCAGACATTTTTTTGGAGGCTATTCTAGGTGTTATATGGGATGATTTTTTGGATGATAATTGGGACACTAATTGGAATGCTAATTGGGATGCTACGTGGGACAAAAATTTGGATGCTAATTGGGATGTTAATTGGGATGCTAATTGGGATCTTAATTAGGACGCTAATTGGGACACTAATTAGCATCCAAAATAGCGCCACCTTTCAAAAAGGGATGCAAATAACGCCATTAAAAGCGCTATTTCATGGAAAATCATCCAATTTGTCCAAAAAATGATGAAAAATACATTAAAAGTGACAGTGGATGCTAAAAAGGAAGCTAAAAGAGACGATAATCATAGGATTTTGTTGTAGTGTTTGGATCTACATTTGGGATAGGTTGTGCATCACCTGGTACCTCATATTGAGTAGTTAGTGTCCCCTCTTCCTGTGGTGGGATATTACAAGTGGTATCTTGCATAACCATGGTGGGTGATGTAGGCTCGAACTCAATTGTGTTTGTACTAGAAATGGAAATGACCATACTACTATTAACCCAGTTCAGTTCTCAAGGATACAGATGATAGTAGTTCATCGCTTTTGCACTCTGAATGGAAATATTATTGGCAGCAAAGTCTGGTGCTATACCTCAATATTCCCTAGACATTATTCACATGCATAATCAATTAATAAGAAAGGAATCCATCCTTTCAGGCATATGGGTGTTCTCCCAACTAATTAATGAAATTCTTTGCATTGTACCGCTGATTATCTGTCACCTTTAAATGGTAGCTATTTCCAAAAGTATGGATATGACCAAAAATACCGCCACTATATTCTCTTGGGCTTGTGAAATTAATTTAATCCAATCTATCTTGTCTCATGTGTATTCATATCTTTTTTTTTTATGCGATCGAGTCGCAATTAGTGGGATAAGGTGAATATAAGCACTTACACCTTATTTCAGGTCCTCAACTATGTTTTTTAACTCTAAATTTTTTTGAGGGAATAGATCCCAAAATTCATGCAGTAAGTTAGTGATCTTTCCCACAGTCTCATCATCCCAGTAATCTCCAAAATTGGAGAACTTCGGATTTTCATCCAACCCAATATTGACATTCTTGATCTTAAGTGGACTTAGGAATTGGTCACTAGACATACCAAATCCATCCACTACATGCATACCATCTGAATCAGGTATATTTATATCAAGTGGATCATCATTATCTAGTTCTCTTGTAACATTGTAACATTCCATCCAGTTGTGTAGTGTTGTGGTTCATTGATGGAAGTTTGTTACTGTGACAGATATTTGTTCAAATATCTTCTCCTTTATTTTTTGTAGTGCAACATCAATTGTCATATATTCACTTGTGAATTCGAATGTATGGGTAATGCTTGTAACTATCACTTCCCATTATACAGTTCCTCTTCGCATATATACTCATGTATACCAATTTCTTGTTAAAATTTATAATGTGTGGATGAATTGATGAACCCACTCTTGTTGAAGATACTCTTGCCATGTTGTGCAACAACACTCAATGTGCTCCACATGATTGGTCAGTTCTATATACTTTTTACTAGAATAACTAATCTCTTCCCCAAATATAATCTGTAGTCATCATTTAAACTGTGGCCACTCAGAGATAGATTATTTATCTATACCCCACCTGTTATAGTTGATTTTATTTATCTATACCCCACCTGTTACTATTGATTTTACCACACATGGTGGATCACACCTTTATGGCCTTCCCTGTCCCTCTACAGACTCTTTGGACCCCATGGACCATTTTGTACCTTTGATTTTTCCAATATCATCCATAAAAACATGCATTGTTTTCCATACATGAATTTTAAACCTATTCTCATGTATATGCATGAATATGACCCTCAAACCCACGTACATCAAGATGTGTGCAAAAGGCCAAATAGGTTTGGATTTTTCCTTGATGTGGATTCGAGTCACTTGTCTCTTGGCCTTCCATTACCCTATTGAAGCATTATATAAGGAACCCTTTGGATACATTGAAAGGAGAGAAATTGAAGAGCAATAAAACTATAGTCCATTGTTACCGGAGTGTATACTTGAGTTTGCATCCCGTTGTCCCTTAGAGCACTTTGTGTTCTTCCCAAGATTTCCTTTGCTTGTGATATTTCTATCGAGAGATGGAGGATTGAAGTGGTGGAGGCCCAGGTGGAGGACTCATTTTCTCTAGTTGGTAGACGTGCCGACAGAGGTTGTCACTATTGTAATCTCTGATTTATATTAATAGAAATAGCTTTTCCTGTCCAATAATGTGTATTTAAATGAGTATTGAATCCATGGATGCTTTTAAATGCTTATCTATTATTGATTATATATGATAGAGTAGGTCTAAGACCATTATATAGCATGCTTGTCTTGTTTGTTGAATGTTGAGAGAGAAAATTGCTAATACAAGCGAGAGTGGAAAATATCCATGGTGATCTACATCAACCCTCCATAATAAGGTATGGTTCGAGATCCTTTAGTGTTAGATGTTGCGTTTCTCTTGCATATGGGAAAGGATTGATTTCTACAGTTACTCTGTCTGTTTTGGTACTCCAAGCCATAGGAATTTTTCTCCGTAATAGAATTGGTGACCATACTGGAGAGTTCCCAGTCATTTCCTTTGGGGGTTTTATTGACATTCAATGTTCTTGAGTTGCTCCAATTTCTTTGTTTCTAAGTCGGGTCTAGGGGCATGTTTGCCTAGTAGTGTCTGATAGGAGTAAATTTTGTCTCAGCTTGTCTGTTTACCTTCTTTTTATCTATTTTTCTTCCAGTACGTGAGTTTTGTCTTCACAGTCGCGTGTACACGTGGTTTTTACTGCGATATCCGCGTATATACATGGGTTTTCTGCACATAGTTGCATGTGCCTTGAGTTTTTCCCTTTTGGGGAAGATTAAGTGTTGCTGGATGAGTTTGGATAATTGCTGAGTTTTATTGGATGTTTCTGGAGTCTGTATACACCTTTGTTTCTTACTAGAGATGCTTTTTAGTTTGAATTTTTTGAGAATGTTCTTGTCATTGCATTTTCTATTTTTTGTTTTGGGATTAGTGCATTAGGTCTCTTTTACCTTAGTTCTTTTCTTGGGTGTTGTCTGATAGTTCTTGCAGATTCTGGGGGTTGTAGAGTCATACTTTTTATTTATTATCTCATTTTAATTCAAAAAATACAAAAACATTCCCTTTTTGCATCATTATGCATTGTTGCATTTTGCATTTTGCATGGTACTTGCATTAGGTTTTCTTGGAGAAGTATTAGTCATATTTTCATATAGGAATGATTGCATGTTCACTTGAAGGAAAATTTTGCACTTCACGTAGTAGCATACCCCGTTTTTCATTCAACACAGTGCATTTGCATTGATTGTTAGGTGTGCATTTTACTTCTTGTTGCGTCATAACATCATTAGTTACACGATCATTTGCCCTTTTGAGTAATAATACAATTAAGATCAACACATAATAAAATGAATTACACTCTTTTATTTTATAGGGTGCACCAACAAGAGTAGTTTTTAGGGTTTGGAATAGATCATTGTGAGTAAATTCTCTAAGACCACTAAACGAAACATTTATGTGTCTGTCCATGTGAGAGAGTGAAATTCCTTTATATAATTAGTGTTTCTCAGGATCCTCCTGTTATAAGGGAGTTAAGCATGAGGTAGTGTGAGCGGTTATTGATTGGGATGAACCCTAGTCATAACTGAGTAGCATCGGAGATATTTCCAGGATTGTATTTTTATTTGGAGGCTCTTTCAAGAGTTTTGGGCTTTGCTACCCTGCGCATACTGTCAATCCCACCTGCGAATGTCCTCCTAAGAATTGATTATATTGAGGTGACCTTATTTGCGTTACCTAAGTTATCGAGGGGGTACTTTGCAGAGGTTATTCTGCAGTTACCCTTGCCAGGTAGGGGTCAGACAACACAGTCTCTATTTGCGTTGAACCTGAGGGCCACTATAATTGGTTATGAAAATCCGCTTGTTGTGTATGGGAGTCTCAAGACTTTCCTAGGAGAGACATACCTGCTTCATTCAGGAGCTCACATATCCTACCCTTGTTTGCTTGCGATTTGGATTTACATTGTATAGGTGTATGCTCTGTGCATGCTATTTTTCCTAGGGTTTGCATAATTAGATAGAGTTCTTTCCACTTTTTGATTCATTGTGGATTTGGGTAAGACACTTCACCATTCTCGTCATTTAGCAGGACTTTCGCCTTCCACATTTCCTCCTCCTTTGGGAGAGAGAGACAGACAGTCCGGGAAAACTACTTCTCACATTGATTCACACACAATGGGAGATCATGAGGATGATATTCTTGAGATGTCTTCTCCACCTCATGAGGTTGGGGATATAGATTCTACTCCTGTATATGATCCTTCACCAGAAATACCTTCACATTATGGTTATGATCCCTCATTCACAGGTCATCGGTATTGGTTACTAGGTGACAAGACTCATCTTCAACCCACAAGCACTAGTTATATTCATTATGGCATGTCCGATATCCCTACACATGATCCAACACATCATGCCGAGTAAAAAATTGACCTAGCACTATTCCTAGGGGCACTCCTATGCGTTTCCATGCAGAGAGATTTGGGAGCACCAGTCATATTGCACCTTCAATCTTGGTGGTGGAAGCTACCTCACATGTCTATCCTAGACCTAGTGTTAGTAGTCATATGCGGATACTAGAACTGAGATGAGTGACCATAGGGAACACCACTTACATCCCTTCACATGTCCCTTCATCCTCAAACCCTACTACTTTGAATGCATTTTTTACAACCCTTCCTCCCCCTCATTCACATGGCCCTTTGGGATAGAATATCACTACTAGCCATGTTCGTACTGCGGCTGCTTGCACGATAGTATATCAGATTGAACTACCTCCTGTTGTCTCGGGAGGTCATATTCCTATTTCTGGATTGTCTCACTATTCATCACAAGGAGTTCCCCATATCCCTAATTATGGAGCTTCTCATGGGACATCCCATGGGACACCTTATGGAGCTTCTCATGGACAATCTTATGGACCATAGTATGGATATAAATATCAACCCTATGGGTACGGGTATCAACAACCCGATTACTGTTATAATTGTTTATTTTTAGCACCGCATAGTTAAGGCACACGACATCATAATGCTTCCATGCATCCCTACACGGGTCAAATGGGAGGAGGATATTATGGCCAATGCCATGGTATTTATAATAACCAGCCTTATATGAACCAGAACTATTAGGGAGCGTGGCATAGATCGACTCAACCTATGCTTCCTTTCCTCGCAATGTTGAACTTACCTGACTTATCGAGTCTTATGAACGATCCGGTATTTCTTGACCTATATTGGCCGACTGTCCCTAACAAGCTTCCCTCAGACATTCCCAAGTTCAAGGGAAAAGTAGGAGAAGATCCTAGTGAACATGCCACTACTTTTCACCTTTGGTGCTCTTTCAAATCCTTAAACGATGAATCAATCCGTTTAAGGCTATTTCAATGCACCCTCACTAGGCCTGCAGTGAAATGGTATATAGATTTACCAAGGGGGGCATTCATTTTGTTCGATGACCTTTCCATGAATTTCCTCAATCACTTCCTTCTACCCATGCATTACGACGTTGGTATATAAATCTTTCGACATTTCAACAAGACAAAGCCACACATATCTCTGATCATATCCAAGAGTGGCATAGATGGAAGAGGTTGATTAAATCCTTCATACCACTGGAATTTCTCCTTGATTGGTTCCTCAAATTGTTGTTACCTTACATCATGAAGGATGTTTCTACATCCGGAGTCCAAAATGAGGAACAAGAAATATTTAGGGAACAGGAGTTGGATTTGATCTATGCTCAATCCGGACTTCTGTATGAGATCATACCTAACGCTTCACATTCTATTTTCGATCCCAAGATCAAGCCTAGAACACATGCCAATGAAATTGTGGGTTGTACAAGTGCCAAACCTATGGATTCGGTTGTGAAACAAGTGAGCCAATTGTACATTATTCAATCCACTTTGAGACAGGAGATGGCTTCATCTCAACCCACCCAAATGGTGATTGTACTTTTTGTGCAATCATCAAACCAGAAGGGTAACCAGCAACCCGAAAGGAATAAGAAAAAGTGGTAAAACTGATCATAAGGGTGGGAACAAGAATGAAAATGCCAATTTTAATGACAAGATCACCCGCAATGCTGGGGGGCACAATCAGTATAAATGTAAAGTTAAGTTTCCTTGCAAATTGTGTAAGGAGGACCACCTCACTCACTTGTGCCCTCATATGGAAGATGCCTCAAGATTCATAGCACATGGGCTAGCTGTGCTAACCAATCCTTTACCCGATAATCAAAATATGAACTCGAGGACAAATGATCCTCATTGTGTGTTTGGCGGAGATCAAAATCCACAGAATCCAATACTGGTCATGGTTGCATAAACATGGTACATGCTACTAAGGTTGTGATTTGTGCGAAAGATTATGGTTCATCACAATCGGACTTTGGAAAGGAACCCGCTGCACCCGAGAGCCCTTTGCATATCGAAAACCCTATGGATAAACTTGAAATTGCACCTCACATTCCTAAGGGAGTCCTGAAGCGTTTGGGGCACAATTCTAATTCCCTAGCCGCACAAAACTATTCCATTGTTGTGGATTTGTCCCAAACTCCTTATTTGATGTCCACACTTGAAGTACTTTAGAGTTGTTTGCTACAAAGGAAAGCCTTGATTTTCCTGCTTTTAGGATTAATGATGATAACTCTTCTTCCGTCATCAAAGTTGAAACCATGGGACTACATCCTCTATTTCCTTACTACATGTCTCTTTTGATTCATGTATAGTGTCTTAATATGACCATAAAATGCACTGTGATTAACGAAGGCGCTACTGCTTCCGTGATGTCTTTTTCATGCTAGAAGGGTTTGGGTTCTCCCGAGTTGTCTCAATTCACTACCATGTTGACTGCCTTTGATGGTAGATCATTTCAGCCGCATGAGATTCTTATTTCTCTTCAGGTCCAATTGGGAGGAAATACTGTTGCGATTGAGGTTGTGGTGGTTGATGCGCCCTTTGACTAATCTTTTACTGGGACGGAATTGGATGTATAGTATGAAAGTCGTAGCCTCTTCTCTATTTCAAGTAGTATGCTTTCCATTTAATGGGAATATTTTTACGATTGATCAGACATCGTTCTATAATCCGAGTGTCAGTGCATCATCGAGAGCTTCTATCTCGATTATCAATCATTCTTAGCCGGCAACTGGGAGTGTGGGTGTGGGTATGTATCCATATCTTATGGGGACCTTTAGTTGTCATGCGCCCATTCTTATGATCAGATCTAGTTTCGATGGGGCTTCATTTTCGTTGAAGTCGGTCTCTTTTAGCACTACCCATATGGAAAATCCTTGGATTCTTTCTTCACTGAGTCCTTCGAATGAACCTATCAAAAAGGATGTGTCATTTCCTGCTGCAATGATAGCATATTAAGTGAATCTTGATTGTGTTGCAGAGCCTAGTCCTTCCTCTTCATGGACGTAGGAGGAGGACCCATATGTGTTTCCTGGATGGGCAGTTTAGTCCTCTCACAAACATGATTGTCATGATGATGTTTTTCCATCATATGAAGCCATTATTGAGGCCATATCTATGGTTGAGCCACCTTGGGAAGAGTTACATCATAGATCCTATTTTCTTCCTGAGATTAACCATATGGAGCGTGTGGAGTTTAGGGAGATTTTTGGCAAGAATATTGGTAGTCCCATGGTTCCATTGAGCTCTCCGGGTTAGATGACCAATGGGAAAATGGAAAATTTATCACTTACTATTCCTATCAACATTTCTTGTGATCCTGGCAAAGTTGAAAATGTATACATTGGGGTGGATTGTTCTCCTGATGAGATCAAGGAGTATACCGAGCTATTTAAAGAGTTTTGTGACATCTTTGCTTGGTCATATGAGGAAATGCTTGGTCTCAACCCTCGTATTGTCGAACATGAAATTAAGACCTATCCAAATGTGAAGACTGTTCGACAACGTTTGCATGCGCTGAATCCTAGAAAAGCACTTACTATTAAGGCTGAGATAAAGACACTATTAAAAGTTGGTTTTATTTATCCCATTCTCTTGACGTAGTGGGTTTTAGAACCCGTTCTGGTTAATAAGAAGTGGGGAGAGATATGTATATACACTGATTTTCATGATTTAAATCGTTCTTGTCCTAAGGATAATTTTCCCACACCATTTATTGATCAGATTTTGGATGAGTGTGTGGGAAGTGAGGTATTTTCCTTCATGGATAGTTTTTCCCGGGATATAATCAGATTCAAATGAAACCCGAGGATCAACATAAAACTGCATTTATTTGTACTTCGGGTATGCTTGCATATCGAAAGATGCCTTTCGGTCTTAAAAACGTCAGAGCCACATTTCAATGGGCTATGACCTTAATTTTTCATGATCTCAAAATGATTATTGAAGTGTATTTGGATGATCTTGCTACTCATTCTAGTCTAAGAGTGTGTCATCCATATGATTTGAGATTAGTATTCGAAAGATGCCGCCATTACCAGGTTAGGTTAAATCCTCATAAGTGCATCTTTTGCATAACCATTGGTCGCTTTCTATGGTTCATTGTATCCAAGGAGGGTATAATAGTCGATCCCTTAAAAGTTGAGGAAATACTTCAATTGTCTCCTCCATGTAATATTAGACATCTTCAGTGTTTGCAAGGCATGAAAAATTTATTTTGGAGATTCGTGGTTAATTTTGCATATTTGACTAAAGTATTTATGCGTCTTTTAAAAAGGACACTAATTTTTGCTGGGATGAGTGAGCCCAGGAGCCCTTTGATTCTCTTAAGCGAGCCTTAGCATCAACCCCCGTGCTTAGTCCACCTGACTATAGCTGTGATTTTTTTATTTATGTGGCCGCATCCACAGAGACGGTTGGTATGGTTTTGGTTTAGGAGGACGAGGAGCTCCATGAGGATGTCATATATTATTTGATCCAAAACCTTATTGATGCGGAAGTCCATTATTCTCATGTGGAGAAACTTACCTTGGCCACCGTGCATGTGGTTCATAGATTGAGACATTACATTCTCCTTTTCCAAAACTTGGTGGTGGCTCATGTCAATCTATTTCAGTTCATCCTCACTAGAAGGATGATCGAGGGAAAATATAATAAGTGGATTGTTATTTTGCAAGAGTTCGATCTGGAATTTGTTTCGGTGAAATCGAAGAAATTGTTGATCTTCACAGAGCTCATTTCTGATTTTCCAAGTATGGAGGAGGAGGAGGTTTATGAGGATACATTTGTCGATGAGCATATTTTCATTATCTCAACTTTGGACCCATGGTATGGGGATATCATTATATATTTGCAAACATTGAAGGTCCCTACTCACCTTTCATGGGATGGGCGACAATGATTACGTCATGTATCTAAGAACTACCTTATACTGGATAACACTTTGTACCACCATGGGGTAGATTCAATTTTATGTCATTGTTTAACCCATGATGAGGTTGAGGTTGTGCTGAATGATTTCCACAGAGGGGCGTGTGGTGGTCATTTATTTGGGATTTCTACAGCCCAAAAAATCTTGAGAGCAAGATATTTTTAGCCATCGATCTTCAAAGATTATGTCAATGCGGTCAATAATTGTCACCCTTGCCAAGTGTTTGCATGCAAAATTCACTCACATCCTACCCCATTACATTCGATTATCACCGTCGGTCCCTTCACCAAGTGGGGACTTGAGTTCATGGATTGCAACCTAGCTTCGGCTAGGGGGCATCATCACAATATAGTGGCTGTCGATTATTTCATGAAATGGGCTGAGGATATGCCCACGATTAAATTTGATGGTGAGATAGTCACGAATTTCATGTTCAACCAAATTATTACTCGGTTCGACATTCCGAAAGAGCTTATCACTGACAATGGTAGGCACTTTTAGAATAGAATGATGGAAGAGTTGGCTTCAAAATTAGGGTATAAGCATGAGCACTCCTCTTCTTATTACCCTCAAGTGAATGGACAGGTTGAAGCAGTGAATAAATCACTTAAGTCCATTCTCCAATGAACCATCACACAAAGCAAGATGAATTGTCATATCATGGTATATCCTGCTTTGTGGGCCTATAGGACTACGGTTAACACTACCACCGGTTTCTCTCCATATCAGCTCGTACATGGGGTGGAGTATGTATTTCCAGTTGAATGCAAAATCCCTTCATTGAAGCTAGCTATAGAGCTTTTTCCAGACACTTCTGCATTGGAGGAACATTTGGTCCACTTAGAGCAGCTTGATGAGCCACGTCGGTATGCCTTAGTGGCTCTAGAAGTAAATAAGCATCGCATTAAGGTCCAACATGATAATTCTATCTATCCGAGGAGGTTTAGTGAAGGTGATTTGGTCCTTTTGTGGGATCAATCTAAAGAACCCTTGGGGGCAGGGAAGTTTAATCCCATGTGGCATGGTCCTTACGTAGTTAAACGTGTGTTAGAGAAGGGTGCCTATGAGCTGGTGGATTATGAAGGAATAGCCTTGGCGGAGCCTAGAAATGGGCTCTATCTTAAAAAATACTATGCATGATATTCAGCTAGGGCTGATTATTGTATATTATTATACAGATTTTTGCATAGTTAGATTTTCTTATGGTGATCGGGTTTGTTGATTAGCTTTCGTTTCTTATGCCAGATGTCAGTGGAGTCTTCCGCTTACATAGGATTTGCTGATGGTTCTAGATGCCACACTCAAAACTCAGCTTCTACTGCTTGGGTAATTTATACTCCTACGGGTCATGTATTGTCTTCAGGAGGCGTATGTTTATGGCCTTCTTCGAACAATGTTGCTGAGTATAGTTCCATTATCAAGTTATTGCGGGATGAGATTTCACATGGTGTTCTCTCTGGAGGCACGTATTGATTCACAGTTAGTGGTTTCACAGCTTAATCGCTTGTATCGTATTAGAGATATGACATTATTACGAACATTCTTACGTGTGACATTTATAGAATGACAATTTGAGAACATAACATACAAACATGTTTCAAGAATTTTTAATCAAGTTGCTGACTCATAAGCTAACTATGTGTTAGATTGGAATTTTTTGCATAGACCATAAGCATATCACAAACATAGATTTTTACACACATGTGGATAACTAAAATTGATAGTCATAAAAGTTTTTCATGAAACATTGAAAATGTGACGTCATAATATATAAATGTCATAATACAAAAATGGGGCTTCCGAGCCACCAAAATATAACACATGGTAATACAAAAATGGAACACCCTTAGGTATCTAAGCATGTGGAGGAGGAGGGGGGTTTTGATCATGGTAGCACACCATGTCTCTAGCTAGTCATTGGAACAATCACACCGATGCCCGTGGTACACCAACCACCTAGTGCTGCATGGCCTCAGGAAAGTCCTCGACTTGCACCATGGGTACCTTGTGTGTCAAGCATACAAAGTTTGTGTGGATGATTTGGAGAATCTACTCCGCATCCACACCCATGATGTCACCTCCTCTTCCCCTCCCTCTATGACCAGGGAAACCATCAGGTCATCATGGTCCAACATCTGCATACACATGACAGATTGTCACTATGTGTCATCACACCAAAACATGTCTTTTGAGTCAATATATTAAAAAACGCAAAAAATGTAATAATTCAAAAAACTTAAAAAGAGGATTTGAGATTCATTACCTATGTCACCATATGCTGCTCCTGGTGGTAGAGGCATGTCCGTCTCTCCCAAGAAATCTATCCCTGCATAGGGATAGTCATCGATGGCAATGATCTATCGCTGCCACCATGTAAAGAAGTCCATTGGGTAGGGGTTAGCCACCCTACCTCTTCCTAGTCTACACATAACATTTTCCCAATGTCATTGGGACAGATCTCAAACTCCGTGTGGAGGAATGTCCACTCTAGGGCTTAGCCCCGGTACATGCTCAAATAAGAACGTGCTCAGTATGCTGCCAAAACAAAAGTTTCTCACCCTACCCATCTTGTAGTCACTGAGCTACTGCTTCTTATTACTCAACATCGCAGTGCTCCAGTCATACACAGTGGGTCTCATACACTCCACCGCATAGAACATCAATGGCCATGAGGACTGGTGGAGTGAAGCTAAACCGACTATCTTGTGGAGTTCCAATAGTATGGCCTTCATTCCCAGTACCTGGATCAATTTTATTGGGATTTGACTCCCAAGATTTTCCATCTCCAGAAAACAATATACTGCAATGTACTCATCAATGGTAAGGCCACCTACGGGCCCACGAGAGAGTAGGTTCGCCACCTCTCCCCATCGGGATAATCCAGTAATAAAATATATGTCCTCAATCTCCATAGTGAGAGAAATCCCATCGATGTGAAAAGACTCTGAGTCTGGATCCCAATAATCTACTAGCATCTGTAGGAGTCTTGGTTTGGCCCTCAGGCCTCCAAGACACCAAAACTTGTATAAATCACATGCACGTAGAGCTTGTTAACCCATTAAATCACCTTGAATAGCCTCTTCTACATCTCCATGTTCCCTCTCCCTCCATTCTAGAACCATACTGCACATAAAAATGATTTTTGGTCATTATATACCTTAAAAATCCTTATGCACAGCCACATATGTGACTGTTTGCAAAACAACCCTATATGTACGCGGTTTTGGGAGGTTTTTCCACATACGGCCAGCCCTATACATGGAAAAAACCTCAATATCTATGTGGGCCGAAATGACTATTTTAGAATGGCCTAAAAATTAAAATTGACCATGGAAATTGAAAAAAATTGCATGAAATGGGAAGAGGAGGGCATGAGGAGTTACCTGGAACAAACGATGTCGAATTTCTCCAGACGAAGCTCCTGGAATTCACGTTGGAATTTTTGAGCTCAAATGGGTAAAAAATTCAAATAATATGGAATTTTTGAATTTTTTACTATTTATAAAAAAAAGTTGAAAATTTTGAAATTTTTTACCCCCTTTCTATAGTTTTGGACCATTTATGACCATTTCAGACCATTTTGGATTAATTTGATGATGTAGGAGTCCATTTTGAGCACCATTTTGACCATGGTTTTGACCCGTTCATGCTGATTTTAGGTATTATGTCTAAACTTGCATATAGGCTAGGTTTGACATTCGTTTGCATTTTGCATGACCTTATGGCCATTTCATTATAACCTTATACGAACCCATTCTATCTTGTAACGAAACCTCCTTGTTGCTTTTAGAAGTTACATGATGTGAATGGTAGAGCTTGACCATACATGGGTGCCCTAGTTAGCTCTTGTTTTGCATTTGGTTCCCATGTCGACATTTTTCCTTTAGGATGTGGGAGTCCTTTGTATAATATCAACATGACTTTGCATAAGAGCCTCATACTCCTCTTGATCTTTTTGCTGGCCCTTCTTCCCAAGGACTCCCTTATGTCAAGTTGTAATTGCATTATCATGAGTTTTTCTTGCCTTATTGAGCCTTATGTCAGCTTCTCTAACTTTGATGATCAGCTATATAGCCCGACCTTGTGTCATGTCTAGCCACGCAGAGCCATTTTACATATACTTTGCAGCTTGATTCCCATTTTTTACCGGGAGGGGACTTTCCCCCGAGTGTTGTTATCATATGCATGTGTCCTTGCATTGAGCATAGGTATGTTCCACTGCTTGGAACTAGTTTTTTTTCCCCCTTCACACTCGTCTCCTCCTAGTCTGTAACTATAAAGCACTTTTATTCTTTTTCAATCTTTTCAAAATATTTGAAAAAGTAAAAATAAAAAATAAACCAAAAAGCTGTACATGAAAAGATGTTATCTTTGGAAGAAGTCGAGTCATGTCACCTTTGAACAGAGCACTGTATATCACATCCATTTGTTGGGTTAATAGTTTGACTTTAGGAGCTATACTCATTTCTTTGATTTTATCTCCACTGACTGGTTAAGCTTCCAGTCCCTATGGAGCCTCTGTCGATGCCTCCCATGTCGCAAAGATGTCCCAATTTTGTGTATTGAGTCTATGCTACCTACATTCAGTCACCATTCCCCTTTATTCTCTTGTTCAAAGGAATTTGAAACTTGGGTCGACCATTCCTCAGTTCTCTTGACTTTGCATGTCGGCCATTCATGGTACTGTTACTGGTTCGTGCACATTATGATCGAGTCCTTCCACATTATATAGCTTTGTTGAGTACCTCGTGTTGGATGATGGGGGATGCCTTAACTCCCTCCTTCTAATGGATTTCATCCCATCGAAATCAGATCATTTATTCTGGGATAGGAATCTACAGTCATTTTGAGTGCCTTGAGACTTGCAGTCATCAGTGGCAGGTTCTCTTGCTATCGATAGTTTTGGGAATGCATCAATGTACCCTGATCGATGGATTCTCTCAATTGTTCGAACTCAACACATTTATTCACACTTGCTAGTTTGGAATTTGGTACCTTGATTCCCATTTTCATTATCGGTGGGTGATCTCGCATTTGTTAATGGTATACATCAATGACTAGTAATAAGATGATGGACTACTATGTTAGACCTCGACACCTCTATTCACATAGTAGGACATGTACTCATAGAGAATTGTGTAGAAGACCTTCCATATTGGTGGCATTTCATATATGCTACCTCCTTGACTGTGCCGGTGTTCATGAGATTTCAGCTCTCGTGACTTGATTCCAGTGTATGTAAGATATCTTCAGTTATTATGGAGATCTTGATCCATTATATATCTTCATATTTCATGGAGATTCTGATCTATCTATATTGTACTTGGCAATGATCACACATGTCATATTTTGTATCATGCCTATTCATGGCCATTATACTCTTATGTATCCGGGACTGCTATATGTACTTGTAGTTATGTGCAGAGTTTGATTATTGTATTATACTATTGGATGGCTGGTTCTTCCACCTGGTTCTTCATCACTCCACTTCTGGGATGGACTTGTAATGTATTTCAGCCATCGTATCAGCCCTCTGACCTCACACATTAGGGAGAATCTGTTACAGCTGATTTTACCACGCATGGTGGATCACACCTTTATGGACTTCCCTATCCCTCTGCAGACTCTTTGGACCCCATGGACCATTTTTGTATCTTTGATGTTTCCAAGATCAACCCTAAAAACATGCATTATTTTCCATATGTGACTTTTAAACCTATTCTCGAGTATATACGCGGATATGACCCTAAAATCTGTGTACATCAGGATGTGTGCAAAAGGCCAAATAGCTTTGGAGTTTTCCTTGATGTGGATCCAAGTCACTTGTCTCTTGGCCTTCCATATGCCTTGAGATCGCTCAGATTTGACCTTCCATTACCCCATTGAAGAACTATATAAGGAACCCTTTGGATACATTGAAAGGAGAGAAATTGAAGAGAAAGAAAACTATAGTCCGTTGTTGCTGGAGCGTATACTTGAGTCTACATCCCTTTGTCCCTTGGATAAATTTGTGTTATTCCCAAGATTTCCTTTTCTTGTGAGCTTGCTATCGAGAGATGGAGGATTGAAGTGGCGAAGGCCCAGGTGGAGGACTCAATTTCTTCGGTTCGCAGACATGCCAACATAGGTTGTCACTATTGTAATCTCTGAATTATATTAATGGAAATATCTTTTCCTGTCCAATTATGTGTATTTAAATGAGTATCGAATCCATGGATGCTTTTAAAGGATTATATGTTATTGATTATATATAGTAGAGTAGGTCTAACACCATTATATAGCATGTGTGTCTTGTTTGCTGAATGTTGAGAGACCAAATTGCTAATAAAAGTGAGACTGGAAAAGCTCAATGGGGATCTACATCAACCGTCTGGAATAAGGTATGTTTCGAGATCCTTTAGTGTTAGATGTTCTGTTTCTCTTGCACATGGGAAAGGATTGATTTATGCGGTTACTTTGTTTATTGTGGTACCCCAAGCCATTGGAAGTTTTCTCCATAACACCACCATCTAGCGGGCATAGCTTTTAGCACATAGTCCAAGACAGGCATTCATTGTGATTTTGTAACTTTTTCTTCAAATTCTACTAGAAAAGACACAATATTGGGTAATCCTTCATATATAGGAAATGTGCTTTCTTTGGCTCTTACCCTTTGGACATATTTGGTGACTCTTGTACATTTGATCATGGGGACCTCATGTAGCCTTTTCTGCCAATTTTCTAGGGCATCACCTGAATCAGATGTGCATGAAATAACACTCAGACAAATTAGTTTTTCATCAGCGCTGGATTTATATAGTATTCTCTTGAAGATACAATGTTATATAACTAATCTAGGTACTTTCCTTGTCCTTCACTATTTACTGGCTCAGCATATCTCTGTCCTTCAAGTTGATCGATTGGCGCGGCCACCCTTATCTCTGAATCTTCAAATGATAAGATTATTTTCTTAAAATTAATATTGGTTTGTTTTTTTATCACCCAATAAATTCCAAGAAGTGCATGGTATGGATTTGTGCCATTGATAATGTCAATTACTTCGGAGTTGGCATATGTCCTTAATCCTTTGACTTCTACAGGAACTTCATTTAGATTACTAATTGGTAGGACCTTTGACTGGGTCACAAGTCTTAGTTGGATGGGAGACCAGTCCAGTCGTGACTTATTCATGCTATCCCATACTCATATTGTTAATATGTTGGCACCTAATCCCAAATATAGTATGATATAATTCATATCATAATATCTTATCTATGCATTCATTCATAGTTCCTTTCCCATCTTTAGTATTCTCCCAATCTGGTTAACTCTTTTTTCAGGTTGAAGATCATCTAGATTTTCTTCTATTAGTGCTATTATTTTGGAGACAACATCATTATCACTGATTTGTGCTAAGAAATTTTTGAAAAATTCTTTAAGCTTACAAACATTTTTCATTAGTTTCCTCTTGATAACTTTTCGAATTGATTGAGAATTTTCTTGACTTGTCCCAATGCGAACGATTTATTAGCATCAATAGAATTTGGTTGCACATCCAATAAGACTTTTTTCTCATTCTGGAAATCTAGTGGGAATTTATTTTGTGTATCAGTTCTTACATGTGGTTGTTCTTGCTATGTATTTTGGTTTGCACTTGTCGCAACACCTACTCTTGTAACCAAAGCAATGTGAGGTTCTTTCAGCTTGGAAAAAATCATATGAATATTCTAGTTGGGTTTTGGCTTTTGATTCAACACTTGATTTGGATTGATGACAATTCAAGCCTATCATTTTTCAATTAATTATGGACATTTTCCAACAATGTGATCGAATTCTGTACAATAGGTATATTTTTTTGCAAGACTTTGGAAATATTGAGAAAAATTTCCTACCTATCCCTAGTTATAATATATGACCTGGTCTCTTCCTCGACCAAGTCCTCCTCCTCCTTGCAGTTGTCCTTGACCATGAAAATTTCCACCATCAGTTTGGGGAGGGTATTATTGTTGTGGATACTAGTTTTTTGGGTACTATGGTTGTTGATATTAAGAAGGATGATATTGAAACTATGCTCATTTAGCTTGCGTTTGTTCATCATTTTTCATCAAGTAGGTATTTTTTTTACTGCTATAGCTAGAGTACTCTGCAATCCTTTTCATCATGTCATAGTAATTTACAAAATTTACAATACAAACTAGATGGTGCACTTAAAATACTCTATAAGCGCAAACATTCTTTGGACTTGTGGCCCCTAGTCTCATATATTCTACACCAAGGAATCCCTTGGGTATTTATCAGGTTCGGCTCTCCAGCCACGACGTAGTTCATGAGCATTGATCAATTGTGGTTATGGTGTCTTTTTGTTGTACATATTTTACACCATAGTTATTCTTGAACTTCCTTTCCTCTCTTAATACCCTAGAGCTTTACCATAAGGTTGTCCAGCTACGACTAAATCTACATCATTCGTGTGCCACTATCTCCAATCGGAGAAGTCTCTAACTTCATTTTTATCTCTAGAGCTTCTATCTCTGACATAATATTATGTTTCATCAACAACGTTCATATATGTGGTAATAAGGCGACAATAAACCATTTCTTGTGTTGTACATTTGACATTTGGAAGCTCCCTTTTTCCATCAATGGCTTAATATTTGGTTAGAGTCCCATACAGATTCTATCAGTAGCTACTTAATTTATTTAATCTGAGTGATACACTATGATTAGAATTTGGATTTCTAAACTCATCTATTATACCCAGTAGAATCATGTTGAGCATCTTTTGGATAGCTCTTATTGGAACTATGGAAAATTTCATGTACCAGTACAATGCATGACCTCGTAGAGTCATGATCATTTGTTCTTTACTGATATTTTCATCCTGGATTTGTCACACAATCCACAAATACTCACAATGGAAACAAAGTTCTTCTACGTCTTCCAACCTGTTTCCATTGAATATTGGTAAATTAATGTCAACTCTAGCCATTTTATTTATTGCTAGTACAATCATAACAAAATTTTGGCTATTCGCACTCCCATGTTTGCTATTTATAGTGTTAGTACTACTAGTATTTATAAATGCACTTGGAGATAGTTTTCTATACATTACCTCTAGCGATGTATGCGGTGTTGTAACCAAGTTGTAACCACGTTCACTTTCTGGGGATTTAGTCTATTCTTCTAATTCTTTGTCTCCTTACAAGATCAACTAATATTCTTCTTCTTGGTCGGAAACCCTTCATTTACATACAATGCAAGCTTGAACCCCTCGTCTTCTCTGTTTGTGCTACTACTCTCTCTTCCTAATAGAGTCTTTATTTGCTTACAAGGTCTAAACCTTCTTCCTCTTCTTAGAAACCCAGAATCTCATTCAGTTCCACTATCTCCAGGGGACATCTCAACTAATATTGTGTCATTTTTCATATATTTTGGCTGCAACATACCCACTCATTTGTATCACAGCATTTTCTTGTCACAGTTGTAGAAATCCTTTTTTACATACAAGCATTTTTATCCATGTCTTTAAAGACACCAGATATCTACCACGTGGTCCTTGAAAAAAATTTCACTCTACCTCATTGTACGAGGTTATAGTGTCAACAAAAAAAACCATATCCCTCGACACAAGGTTGTTTACTCTTTTCAGTCGCTCAATCAACTAAGTATTCCACTCTCTCTATTCTCCTCCCCGTAAATTTCTTTGTTCGGTTTCCAACTGAGACAACCAATCATACAACACAATGGAAAACTTAGAAAATAAAATCTCATGAATATCCAAATAAATGTACCATCCCAACTACTCTTTTGGGCTCCACCTAGATCCTTCTCTTTCTTTTTTTGTGAATTCTAACTCCATGAAATCCACCCAATCCTCAATCTCTGGTTTCATTACGGTCCACAACATATCCCTCACCACAATGATTTTGCTCATGAAAATGGAACCATTTGTTGTATTTTCTCCCCCCTTAACCCAGGTTCAGTCCCTATCTTCTTTAGCGTAATAAATCCCAAGATATTGGCTCGACATAGTAGAGATCAGCTGGAAGCACCTGAGATGTAGATTCCATCTCACCAAAGATATCTCTCTTGAATGGGTAACTGTTAGAACCACATTTTCACAGCTGGGTGGGGAATTTCTGGTACCTTGTCCTTACACCAAAGTTCTCAACAAATCCCGGGGGTGGATTATCTATGTTTATTTTTATTCAACAATTAGGCCACAACCCAACTTTTCTTATGCAACTTATTATATCAAAAGAGGTTGTGTAGTATAATCGTATTTAGCTAATACAATGTGATTGATATACAATTATTCATATGAAATAAAATCTATAAGCATTCATTCAAGGAACCTTCATACAAGCATTTCAAAACACATTCAACATTCACATATATACACAGGATATAACGTGGAAACCCATTCAGTAAGGAACCACAATTTGCTCTTCATCTAGCATGAGGAAATAAATGCACCGTTTGTCTGCACACTAGGCTGCAGACTTTACTCATCTTATTCTCTTTCTTTATAGATTATTCCTCCCTCTCATTCTCTTTGATATCTTCCCTCTCTCTCTATGCTCTTATTAATGATATGCACATAGCCTGGATCGACTCAAGATTACCTACTCTTCTGCAGACCCGTCTGTAGATGCTTTCCTCAAATGCACTCAACAACACTAACAGACAAATTACAGATCCATAAACCAAAAGCTAACAGATAGAACCTACGAAGAGTTCACTTATCTAATTGAAATATACCTTGATAGTCTAAACCGAGAGTTTCTCCCACATACAGCTTGGGTTCTCCCTTTTTTAGACTTATTACAAACTTGATCCCTAGTCAATATAGACTCAAGACTCAATACAAAATCATTGCAGACTCATTACAGACTCAATACAGATGCATTACAGACTCATTACAGACTCAATATAGACTCATTACAGACTCATTACAGACTCATTTTATGTCACTTTCTCAGCCAATTTTCTGTATCCAGCCAACAGACTATCTTTCATATTCTAGTAACACCTAATGGGAGACACTAACTTCCTGACTTAAAGAGATTCCTTCACATGTGCATTTTTCACCAGCTCTAGCTGACTTGTACCCATGATCATTAAGTCCTATCAATTTCTGAGCATTACGCCTTACTGTCATTTTCCAGCCGTTATGTTACTTGCACTCCTTCTGGTACATATATTGCATCACACCTTCCCTTGTCACACTCTTCCCTTTAGCCACAACTTCTTCTTCTGGCGTATCTTCCTCTTTTGGTGTGCCTCTTCCTTCTTCTTCCTTCTGTTCACTTCCTCTGTTGCTGCTTCCTTTTCTCCTCTTCTATCCTTTAACTACTTCTGTCACAACTTCCTTCTCTTCTTCTTTAGCTCTTTTCCATCCTTAGGTAGAATTCTAAGTGAATTCTACCTTTCTATACCTAGAACCAGCAGGACCCCAACACTCACCCGTGGCTTATCCAAAGCCATTTGAAGCTAATCTTCCATGTTTTTAAACACTCACCTGTGGCTTATCTAGATCCATTTGAATATATTCTTCCATGTTTTTACTTGCACTGATTTTTCTCTGAAAACATTGCACAATTTTCACCACTCTTTCTGCTTCTTCACTCACTTCTTCCTCTGTTTTCTTCAATTGTTCTACTAGGTTGGAACTGACATGTTATAGCATGAACTTATCTATTGATTCCTCTATGTCGCACACCTTATGATGTACATATTGAATAAGGCCTCTAAGTCTCTATGTTTCATCCTGCAACTCTTTCCTCATGATGTTGTGGTTGTTTGTGCAACACTTCCATTTGGTGCTGCAATTTTCTCATCTCTATTTGCTTATCCATTTTCTGCGCTAATGGTAGTTGCTTCATGTGGTTCCTTATCTGAGTAATGTGATCTAGATTTATGTGTGAATAAAAAAAAACAACATATACAGAATCATAAACACAACCATATTGTAAAGATAATAGAGATACAATAAATACATATTCTATTAAATAGCGGTAATAGAACATATTATAATTACAACTAGAATGGTGGTAGCTATCTATCAGAAGAGATGTGGCGGCTACGCTGTTCCATGCCAAGATGAATAGAAAATGAGGTCAAAGGGGCCTATTTATAATAATAATTAGGGCTAGAACCACAAAAGTCCAAAACATAACCCTAGAAGATGAAGTGTCATAAAGATTGTGGCCCCAAGGTCGTAAGTTGAATAGTCAACTTCTCAGGGTCATAACTTTGTCATACGATCTCCTATTTTCGCACTTAATAACCCATTGGAAAGGTATATTTGATATTTAAAACTTTTGAATGGGGCCATATGAATTTTTATGCTAACAATTTGCACCCATGCATCACCAAAAATGTTGTTTAGGGCCTCAAAACGGCCCCAGATGTTTCGGACCTGAAAAGCCACAGAAAAATAACTAGGAAAATGCCACAATGGAAAATTTTTTTAAGCAAGTGGAATAGGTTGGTGGCCACCGATATTGATATGGATCAATCATCCATCCTTATGAAGCAATGGTATCCATTGCGTCAAATCATGTATGATATCTTGAACCATTTGCTGAGTTGATCTCCTGGTGCAACATTTGCTGAAGTGAAGAGGCTTCTTCTTTTGGCATCCTGAGATGGATGTAATTGTTATATGGATGATTTTTTTTTGGTGGATCACCTTTAATGCATGGCCTTGCATCATAGAGGTACTCAGATGGATAAGGAAAATATGACTCTATTTTAGTCTTGTGTCTGATGAGGAGAGACACCCTGTGAAGGGTGAAGAGGGTGTGGAGGTCTCTGTGATCTAATGTTCCCCTTCAGATGCAATTTTGAAGAGGGATAATTTTTTTCTATGGGAGATTATATTCCTAACTTGTGAGATTGTGGTAGAGGATCCAATAGATTTGTCCTCCCAAAGTGACAATGACACTGTGAGGCTGCGACTCATATACAACATGACACTTCCACATATATGGTAAATAAAATCACAAACTTCAAGTGGGGCCACATCACACAGTATTTTGTCTTTGGAAGGCTTCATTCCATAGGGTAGGAGGAATTATTGAGTAATGCAGATACCTCATCATTGTCTTAGATAAGTGATATTTTAGGGTTGTAGGTGTGGTGTTGTTGGAACCTCCAATATCTTGACGATTTCTATTGAGATCAGGTTTTTTTTGGCTGTCATTGTCAACAAAAAAATGTAGAGGCATTCCCTTCACCCACATATGCGATTGGAAGAGGCGCTCCCTTGTCTTCAACTATTCTGGATCCTATGGTTGAGTATGTGCAGTAGAAATAGTGGCAGTGGATTCTGCATCAACGATTTGCTTCCCATGGTTTGCACCTGTGACATTGGGTCCTAAATTAGAATAGATATCTTCTTATGAAGATTATATCTCGGCTACCAATCACTGTGTTGAGGCATGATAAACCGCAGGTAACCACAGTTAGGGATTCTCCCTAGTAAACGTTCCCAACTAGCCTGTTACTGTTTGGTATGGGGAATCCGTCTGGTTTATGGTACGGATACCATAGGTCAAGTAAAAAAAATAAAGGGTTTTACAAGTTATGGCCCGGTCCACCGTGTATGTTTTTAGTTTTTGAATTTAAGTATGATATTCAAGTGCCTATCCGAAAATGCAGATTGATAGAGAATATGAGGAGCGGTCACAATGTGATGCGTAGGTTCTTACCTCTCATCTTAACTCTCACGCATCTAAAACACACACAACAAGAAGAAAATTAAAACTAACTATCTAACCTATCCCTAGGGAGCAAGATTATTGTTCAACAATAAGTAATGTATTTTGTGCATGCATTAAGAAAAATCATCGATAGCTGCTACTTATTTCAAAACATATGAACATTTGTAAATATATGAACAACCAGATAGCTAATTGTTTATGAACAAAATTCACTACTCATAGTGGAAATTTCATAGAATACACTAGAGAGCATTCATAACAAGAACATAGGTTCAAAGAGTTAAAACGATCTCATAGTTAATGGATAACAGCTGAAAACGAAATAGTTCACATTCAACAAATCCATAGCACATCATTTGAAACCTTCCACAAAGATTTCTCCAACAAGAAACTTGTAATTTGTTTATGCAAAAGGAAATAGTTTTTCTTACATCAGACTCTCACAAATCTATCTGAAAG
>LPNX010879391.1:3626-51352 GCA_001517045.1 Pseudotsuga menziesii | reverse complement strand
TGCCCCCCCCCCCCCCCCCCCAACCGTTCATTCTCACAATTTTTTCTTTTAGTGAGTGATCATTATTCATACAATACGTTACATTTCAGATTTATATTTTAAGAGTACTTCATAAAAAGGGACTAGCTTGGTAACGGATGAACTTTTCCCAATCCTGGGCCTCTGCTGCTATTGATTATGCTCAGTAATCTGTTGATCCCTTAGTAGATCTTGTTGAGGCTTAGACCTAACTTTCTTCTTCTTTTCTCTATTTCTTCTTCTTCATTATTCGTCCATTTCCTTCCTTGATACCTCCCTTCTACTTTGTATTTTAAACACATCTTACTCGCAGTAATCATCCTGTCACGAAGATAGCAGATTTTATACCATTTATGGTTTAATAAAGTAATACGAACTATACCAATACATGCATTCTGTGAAATGAACTCTAAACAATGTTAATACATGAAAAGAAAACATGATAATGCAAAGAAAATCCTGATAGCTGGGTATGAAAATCCTCTAAACATGTTTTCTGACTAAAATCACAACCCTGATAGAATATACTCTTCATCTTAAAATAGGCCGCCTCTAAGGTAATTCAAAACCTCCAAAGAAATAATTATGAATGACAAAGTAAGTGCCATAAAAAAATAGAGTAAAAGAAGATGAGAGAAGCAGGAAAACCCTCACAGGTGAAAAAAAATAAGCATCAAGCCAAAACAAACTCTCATCGATGGGCGAAAACACTATAAGTCAGATGGTAAACTCACTAAGCCACCGCAACGCTGGAGACCATACAACCTAAGGGTTTCGCAGAAAAATAAAACGTCGGTGAATAAAAACTCTAAAAAATGGCAGCATCAGACCTCAGCACCACTATAGCATCGGATGACTAGTTCAATGAGGAGTTGTAATAGTGCAAATCACATGGACTAAGGGTTCCATAGAAATAGAAAACATCGGCAAAAAATCAGAACAAACCATCGGCAAACGGAAAACTCAAAGGACCATGAATCGGTGAAGCAAAGGACTAGGCTTCCGATCAAATGTCAAACACAATCTCGATAGCGAAATAAAGAAAATCATTTAAAACAAAAAACTCACAGAATCGAAAAAGAAAAAGAATTTCTTCGGGCTGCCTGGAATCTGACATCCAAAACAGTGGCAATGCACAGGACTAAAGCTCCGATAGTGATAAAACAGAAAACACCGATAGTCAAAAGTTTTGAAAAAACAAAGGATATAAAAACATTGGTGAAAAACATGACTATCCATCGGGACATTCATAGTTTAGCTTCTACAACGGCGGCTGTGTAGAGGACTACAAACCTGATTCATTGTGCAATAAACTTCTGACAGCAAAAAGGAAATTATATACAAACCAAAACTTCAAGTTCAAATCAAAAGCATCAATAGATAAAAGATAGTCATTCAACTTCTGAAACTGCTAAAGACTTAACCTCAATCCATCCTCAAAAGATCCAAACTTGTAGCAAAGGAACAACAAAGTTCAACAATCCCAAACAAATCCAGGTAAGATAAAATTCAAAGGAGGGTCCAAAATTTTAAAAAGTTTGGGAAATAGTTGCAGCTGCAACAATTGGCGATTACCTGGTGAACCTGGATCTCTGGACAATTTCTTCCTTAAGTAACGGTCTGTTTGATAATAAAACCAACATGTTGAATTCTTCTAGATGTCTGGATTTCCCAAATGGAAAATGTATGTACTTTTAAGCAATGATGATAGTCTAATTTAGGAAAATGGAAACCAGGATTTCAAAGTCAATATAACTCTCTTGAGGCCGGGAATATGAGTTTCATTTTTTAGCTCTGTCTTCAGGTAGCTTCCATCTTGGACACCATAGGATTGTAACATATGGTAAACTGAAATATTCATTTATTCCTCATTCCCATGCCATTTTGCACTTTTGTGCTTCTGGACTTTTGTCCTTTCTTTTGAGTCCTCTTTCATGCCTTTTTTTCTGAATTTTTATTCAGGCTCCTCTATCCATAGTGTCCTTTTGTGTGAGATATGTATTTAATTTTCAGGTCACGGACGGAGAAGAACTTTGGGAATTTTGTACTCATATGATTTAGTACATTGTTTTGATACATAGTGCTTTCTCAGGAGATTCTTGACTCTTATTTGCCTTTTGGCTTTCAATTCTTGGCATGGGATCATTTATATATAATATATTGTTTACCTTGCTTCCTTTCCATGGGTCTTTTGTTGTCACTCCCTAGGACATTTTTTATATGTGAGATGGATAGAGCCTTGAAATAGTATTCTATACTTTTTGATCCTGAGTTATTTTACATGGATTAAGTAGGACTTCAATGTGTTCATAGCCATTTAGGAAAAATGATAACTAGAAGAAATTATTTCAGATAAAACAATAGTGCACAGTCTTATAATCAAGGATTTTAGTTAATCCAGAATTCTGATACTCTCCATGCAACCAAAAGTTTGCTTCTTTTATTGAAATCCATCAAAATCTAAACTAGAACAGACAAAAATAAAGTATATCAAGATAAACAACCAAATCAAGTTATTTATGTACAAAACAAAAACAAAAAATTAGGAAAAATAAGGTTTGGGAACTAAACCATTAACTGGTAGGTTCTCTTCCCACCCTTGTAAATCTTGTAATTTGTAGGTTGAGGGGCCAAGTTTCGCATCAATCTAAAAAGGGCCTACCCATAACTGTTGAAACTTCGTGTGCTTCCCCTTTTCATCATGCGGTTGATCCCACTTAAGAACTGGGTCTCCCACTTCAAACTCCTTCTTTCCAGCTTTATTTTTATCAAACCACCGCTTCACTACTTCCTATTGATGCTTAAAACGTTCTTTGGCCCTCGACATAGACTCTTCTGCCTTCAAAAGATTATAGATTCTAATTTGCAGGATTTCATTATCTGTGCCTCTAGACTCTTGAGCTATTATGGAAGATGGTAGCATAAATTTAGGAGGAAGTATAGCCTCTTTTCCATAAAAAAGGGTATACAGTGACACACCTAAGGAATTCTTGGGTGTGATCCTATCAGACCAAAGAGCGTTCGCTAATGCTAAATGCCAACTTATTTGGTTTTCTATCACAGTCTTTTTTAAGATCCTAATCAGATTCTTGTTTGTAGATTCTGCCAAAGCATTTCCTTGTGGGTAATAGTTCACAGAATAATGCAACTTAATTCCTCTTTCATGTGAAAATGCAATTAATCTAATAGAAGAAAAATAAATAGCATTATCAAAAACCAGGGAAATTGGAGCCCCAAACCTGATCATAATATGATCTTGCAATAAATCCATGATTGCATCTTCATTCACTTTACACAACGGAATTGCCTCGACCCATCTAGTGAAGTAGTCAATTGCTATCAAAATGTATTTGTGTTGCAAGGAATAATTTTGTTTTATCTCTCCAATGATATCAATTCCCCATTGCTCAAATGGTTCTGTTAACATCACCGGCTTCAATGGTCTTGCTTCTTTGGCTTGTCTTCCCCCACACCTCTGGCAGATATCACACTTTCTGACATGGGCGTGTGCATCCTTGAACAGTGTGGGCCAATAATATCTGGCTCTGAGAGTCTTGTGGGCTGTCACATCTCTAGAAAAATGGCCTCCACCAGGCCCATCATGTAACTCTATTATGACCTTCTTTGCATCTTCTTTCTCTAACCTTTTGAGAAGGACTCCATCATAATTTTTCCTGAATAAAATTCCATCAATGATCTGATATGCATCTGATTTAAGGCGCAATGCTCTTCCCTGCTTCGAATTCCAATGTTTTGGAAACAATCCTTCCTGAAGGTAATGAACAAGGTCTTGGTACCAGGAATCTGGAGCTGTGAAAAGAGGACATACATCCATCATATGTAACTCAGCTTCATTTTCCAAATTGTTTTCTTAATTGTTGTTACCTTCAGCCATTAGTTTGCACAGTCCTTACCGTTTAACTATCGATGCTGGTTTGAATTCAAGGTCATATTCTTGTAAATTTGTTACCTAGTTGCCTCTTCTTTCTCCTAATTCTTTTTGCATGAAAAGAGACCTTACAGCTGGGTGCGAAACTATTACCTTCATCCGGTTCTTAAGTATGTACGACCTAAATTGTTTTACCACCTTGAATACTGCATAAGCTTGTTTATCCATAGCTGGGTAATTCAAATCGGACCCCTATAGACCAGTACTCATAAATAATACGTGGTACTCATCTCCCCCATCTTCCTTCTGAGTAAGCACCGCTGCTAATCAATAATCAGATGCGAAAGTGTACAAAATAAAATCTTTCTCAAAATTTGGACTTTTGAGAGAGGGCGCATGAGCAATAGATGTCTTTATTTTACTGAATGCATTCTTCTCTAGATCAGTCCACTTGAATTGTACACTTTGTTATGCCATTTACTGCAAAGGTTTAACAATTTGAGTGAAATCTGGCACAAAGCTTTGCACGAAATTTATTGTCCCCATGAATGATTGCATACCTTTTTTGTTATGGGGTAAAGCGATATGTTCAATAGCTTTGATCCTTTCTAGGTCTATGGAAATCCCCTTTTTAGAAAGCACATGACCCAGTAGCTTTCCTTCTATAACCGCAAACACACACTCCCTTGGATTCAGTGAGATGCCATATTTTTGACAACGCTCAAAAATTTGTTTTAAATGGAATGCGTGTTCTTCTCTTTTCTTTGAAAATATCATGACATCGTCGAGATATACTACAAGAATATGACCAATTAGACTGTGGAAAGCTATATCCATAGCCCTTTGGAAAGTAGCCCCAGTGTTAATGAGTCCAAAGGGCATCCTTCTGTAAGAAAAAGTTCCCCATTTTGTTGTGATGGTATTTTTAAGTCTAGCTTCTTCAGCTACTAACACTTGATTGTAGCCAGAGAATCCATCTAATAACGAAAATAACTCAGAACTTGAAACCATCTGCAATATCTGTTCCATGGGTGGGACTGGATAGGTTTCTGAAATCCACACATAGCCTAATTTCTCCAGATTTATTTTTTACTGGTACCAAATTTGAAACCCATTCTAAGTGTCTGACTTTGAATATAATTTTGGCATCCAATAATTTCTTCACATCATTCTTAATTAACGGCTCCAGTTTTGGATGCATTTTTCTCAATGGCTATTGATAAGGCTTGACTCCTGATCTAATAGGGATGACATGCTATACAATCTTGGTGTCATATGTTTTAAGCTCTTCATATGTCCAGGTAAATACATATTTGTACTATTTGAACAAACTAATGAACTTATTTCTTTCACCCAGGTAACAACACTTTTCCAAATTTACATATTTGGTTTTCAGTTCCCAAATTTATCAGCTTGAATTGCAAAGACGAGCTATGAGTATTGACATTTGCTAGTCTTCTGAATTTGTTGTCTAAATCAAACATCCGCTCTAAGGTCCTGACCTGTTTAGGAATGAATTTATTGAATTTTAACTCAGCTTCATGTTCTTCGTCATCGATAATTGCCCCTTTGAAAGTTTCATCATTCATCAAACATTCCAAGATTTGTTGATCATCATCAAAAACTCATAGGTTAGTAATCATGTCTAGAACTAAAGGCCTGGAAAGTAATTCAATAGAACACTTTCTATTTGAAGGTACAAACTTTGCAGCTGAGGTAGCTAACAAGTTAGCTACTACATTCTTAAGTCTAGGAATGGATACAATATTAAATGCATAAAAAATTTTCCACAACTCCCACACTTCATTCTGATAATCTTTTAAATGAGGTGAGATGCAATGTATCTGTTTTCGAATTTGCTTTACAATTATTTCAGAATCCCCATACACTCTCATATTTTCTACTTTTAATTCAATTGCTTTTCTTAGTCCCTGAAATAATGCTTCATATTCGGCTGTGTTATTGGTACATTCAAACTCTAATCTACATGACATAAAATGTTTATTTTTCTTTGGATCGATGAGGACACGGGCAGCTTCTAATCCTTCCAAAGTTTTAGATCCATAAAAAAAAAGTGTCCAAAAACTATCTACTTCTGTTATACTTGAATCAACAACTACATCTGAAACAAAGTCTACTCTTTTACAGTCAAATTCATCAGCTCATGAAAATTGAAGGAGATCGAGCTATGTGTCTGTTGTACCATTGGATTCTTCTGCATGGTAATTTCCTGGTTCAAGATCAATAAAGTAATTCCCCAACACAAAATTAACTGGTTCATTCTTACCCTCCAACTAAATAACATTGTGCTTCATACGGGGCTCTCTTAATACTTTTATTTGGTTGAAACTTCCCTTGTAAGGCAATCACAGATGTAACCAATCTGATACAAAATATCCATTTAGCTTTGCTGACCAATCCCGACTCACAACAAGTCCATATGCCTCATGTATGTCTGCTACTACAATATTGATGAACTGACATACCTTTTCATTTGAACATAATCAAATCAGAACATCCTCCATTTCCCCAATTACCTTCACATTTGTTCTGTCTAACTGAATAACCTGCCAGGTAGATGGTTTAGGCTGTCCATTTATCTTTTTTTAGACTAAAAGCGGCATAACATTGACTGATGCCCTTGAGTCTACTAAACAATTGTGCACGTTATGGTTGAAAATTTCAAAAGTTAGTAGAAATGGTGGGGTCTTGTATTTAGGCTCACCTCCCACAATTGCTTCACCAATTTCTTCTTCTTTAGGTTGATTGTCAGTGGGAAGCTTTTCCTAAGGTATTTCAAGTGCTTTTAACAATCTTTCTTTCTGGTGAGGCACGTTGCACATTTCGAACAGTGAGATATTTTCCTTAGCTCTCTTAATATCTTCCACAATATCATGTCCATGTTATGTTCTTTGAGATTCTTTTTTACATCATTAGTATTTTTCTCAATGGGATTAATAGGCATGTTGATTTGCTTTGTATTTTGACTCGTAATGGTTAATTCAGGTATCTTATCAGCTATGGTGCTGTTCTGAATTTTCTTTACATTCTTTTGAAGTCTTTTGATTTTTCGGAGTACTGATCTGTCCTCTTTTATCACACCTTGAGTTCTTGTTGTCACGTTTGTTTATGATATCTCCTCCTATTTTAGATAACCTTCTTCTTTTGTATCAAAAAGTGAGACACAGTCCCATAAAACCAAAGCATCATCCTCTTGTTTTTCTGTGGATTTGTTTCCCTTTTCCTCCTCATCATCAGCTTCTGTTAGTTTAGAGTCCAATAGCTGATTCATTACTAATGTGATTGAATTGATCCATTGAGGGCAATTTTTTTTCAGAATGAGGCTGCTGATGAAAGGTGCAAAAATTATCCATCCCTACCTCTGTTAAGTTCATTGATGAAGGACTGTGTGGAGGAGGTTTATATTGATTTTTGTCTTCTCTCTTTTTATAGTAAGGCTTAAAAGCTTTATGGGCCTCCTTTTATTTTTCCAGATCTATCACTCTCTTAGATAGTTTTTGCATCATTTTCAACATTCCTTCAAATTCATGTGGCTGCTCCTCCTTAGGCTTAGTAAATAATAAGGCTTTCTTACCAAAAGTTTTTTCTCCCGACTGCTCAGGATAATCTTCTATGCTCTTTTTTTTCAGCTTCTACTCTCTTGGCTTCTTCATAAGTTTCTGACAATGTAGGTTTGACTTGCATCTTGGCAAAGATAGCCAAGTCAGGCCCTAAATCTGAAGTATAGTATTCGATTAGAACCTTATCAGATGGTTTATCAGTTGTAGATAAATTCTTAAGATAAGCAGCAAACCTTTGGGTGAAACTATGTACTTTTTCTTTTCTTTCTTTCTTTAAAGTGCACAACCCTTTCATTAATGCTACATGATTTTTTTGGACTGCATACTTACTTCTAAATATTCTTTCAAAAGTATCTCAGTCTGTGATTGAGTTTGCAGGTAGAGAAAAATACCATGAGGCTGTTGCTCCTTTCAGGGTATGTGGAAACAATCTACAAACTACATCTTCATGTTCTCCATCCCTTACTCCTTCTATGGCCAAGTAAAAGCTTTGAAAATGATCATCTACCAAAATATTTTCACTTGGGTCAAACTTGGGAAGCATTTTGTCAAAATCCTGAGGTAATTCATGTAAAGGGGGTGCCAGGTTTAAAAGTGACCTAGCTCTCCAAGTAGTTGGTGGATTCGGTTGGTTGGGTGGCTAATTTCCATTCACATTTTCCATGAGTCTGGGTGGAGAATGAGGTGGTGAATGAATATGGGTATGAATAGGTGAACAGTAAGGTGTATCTAGGCCGACTTGATTCAAAGGTTGAACAACTTCCTGTAAAGTTGTTTCTACCAGTTCTTCAAAATCTCAAACCAACACTGCGTCTTCCAATATAGGACAATCTTTCTTCTTATATTCTCTTCTAGGTAAGATAGGAATAATGGGTAATCCTCCAATCTTCTTCACATATGCCCTAGTATGTCTTCTCAGATCATTAACAACTTCTTTATCGATAGAATATATATGCTCTTTACCCTTCTCTTTAGGAATTGGATTGGGAAACAAACTGCTTTCAAAACTATCACCGGTGGAATAATCTTGAGAAAATAAGTTTCCTCGGCCATCCATGCACTAGAGGCCCTCCTTCTAGCACCAAAAACAATTGATGCTTGGAAAAACCTAGGTAACAACACTTAGGGATTCTCCCTAGTAAACGTTCCCAACTAGCCCATTACTATTTGGTATGGGGAATCCATTTGGTTTACGGTCCAGTTACTGTAGGTCAAGTAACAAAAATAAAGGGTTTTACTGATTACAGCTCGGTCCACCATGTATGTTTTTAGTTTCTGAATTTAAGTATGAGATGCAAGTGCCTATCTAAAAATGCAGATTGATAGAGAATACGAGGAATGGTTGCAATGTGATGCGCGGGTTCTTACCTCTCATCTTAAAACTCTCGCATCTAAACCACACACAGCAGGAAAAAAACTAAAACTAACTATTTAACCTATCCCTAGGGAGCAAGATTATTATTCAACAATGAGTAATGTATTTTGTGCATGCATTAAGAAACATAAGAGATAGCTACTACTTATTTCAAAACACATGAACATTTATAAATATATGAACAACCGATAACTAATTGTTTATGAACAACATATTGCTCATAGTGGAAATTTCATAGAATAAACTAGAGAGCATTCATAACAAGAACATAGGTTCAAAGAGTTAGCACGATCTCACAGTTAATGGATAACAGCTGAAAATGAAATAGTTCACATTCAACAAATCCATAGCACAACATTTGAAACCTTCCACAAATCTTTCTCCAATAGGAAACTTGTAATTTCTTTATGTAAAAGGAAATAGTTCTTCTTACATCAGACTCTCACAAATCTATCTAGGAAAAATTCCTCTACAAATATATCTCTCCTATACTTATACTATTATTTTTTCTATCATTAAGCTAGCATAACATTAGGATCTTTAACTGAGAGAATAACAAGTACAACAATCAAACACAAAAGACAATGAACATAGTGTTTATCCTCAGAGAAACCATAAATGGTGAAAACCCTGTAACTTCCTCTGAGAACGAATCAACACCAAAAGTAGAACCCAAAACAATAAGAGATCTCTCGACAGTAGTAACCTTCTTCTTATCTAGCCCCAGTGTCTTCTCCTTCCTCAACTATGCACTACACTTGAGTATGTATAAGTTGTGTGATAAATAGAGAGTCCAGCTCTCTATTTTTACTAATCTTGACATGACTAAAACCCTACTAGGGCCGACCTCACTAGGAGAATCTAATAACCCTGGTGCCCCGGAACTCCGGGGACTTTAACCCTTAGACGATAAGAGAGTTACCCACAATGACTTGACATGACTTGTTTATATTATAGATCTTTATGATAGGAACATAGGGGCGTGACATGACTCAAGTACATCTTGGAATAAACATCGGGTTACAATATATATTAAATACAAGTGAAATACATTCCGAAGTTACATATACTTCAACACTCCCTATTAACTAGGAAGGTATTCTTTTGACACAATTTTCAGCACAAGTCTTCTTCTCTGTATCTTCTGGATCATCATCGAGTCTTCATCATATTCAAGTATTCTTCATATTCAATTCATCTTCATCTTCATCATCAGATATGGATCATCTCTCGATCTAGATCATCACTGGACATCATCACTGGATCTGGATCATCACTGCTGGATCATCATCATTGGATCTGGATCATCATCACTTGATCTAGATCATCACTAGGTCATCATCACAGGTGCTATTTCTTGATTCTTCTCATCATAGGAATCTCTATAGAGACAACCCCTTTTCATGTTGGATGTACATCTACAGAGCGAGTCCTTTTTCATATTGGATGTATCCTCACATAGAGTTAGTCCTTTTTCATACTAGATGTGGCATCCACTCAGAGCAAGTCTCTTTTCATACTATATGAGTCTTCACAGAGCCAGTCCTTTTTCATAATGGGTGTGGGATCCACTTAGAGATAGTCCTTTTTCATACTAGATGAGTCTTCATATAGACAGTACTTTTTCATACTGGATGTGGCATCCACACAGAGCTAGTCCTTTTTCATACTAGATGAGTCTTCACAGAGCCAGTCCTTTTTCATACTGGGTGTGGCATCCACATAGAGCTATTATTTTTTCATACTAGATGAGTCTTCACAGAGCCAGTCCTTTTTCATATTGGATGTGTGATCCACACAGAGCTAGTCCTTTTTCATACTAGATGTGTCTTCACAGAACCAACCCTTTTTCATGCTGGGTGTGGAATCCATACATACATCTAACAATGGAAGGAACCAATCCTCTCACCATGTTGAAAGAGAACAACACTTGTATCTAACCATGGAAGGAACCAATCCTCTCACCATGTCAGAATGGCACAACACTTATATATGACCATGGAAGGAACCAATCCTCTCACCATGTCAGAATGGCACATCACTTACATCTAACCATGGAAGGAACCAATCCTCTCACCATGTCATAAGGGCTCAGCCTAGACATATCACTACCTCTTTGGAGGAATCTCAATATGGAGAACACCAAGCTTCTCCCTGAACTATTCAAACTTCACCCTAGCTAATGGCTTAGTCAACACAATAACTATCTGTTCATCCATCACAACATACTGGAGCTTCACTGCTCCTCTCTGTACCCTATCCATGATATAGTGATACTTGATATCAATATGCTTCGACTTGTCATGGAATACTAGACTCTATGACAACTTTACACAACTCTGGTTGTCACAGTATATACAAGTAGCATCTAACTGGAGATCAAATAAATCAGACAGTAGAATCTAACTGGAGATCAAATAAATCAGAAATTAGGTTCCTCAGCCATACTGCCTCACAACTAGTTGAACAGGCTGCAACATACTCTTCTTCATCTGTAGTCAGTGCCACATAGGATTGCTTCCTACTAAACCATGAGATCATACCTGATCCGATACTGAAGCAACACCCTGAAGTATTCTTCCTATCGATGGCACTGCCTACAAAATCTAAATCAACATAACCCTCCAGGTTAATATTCTAATCAATCTTATACTTGAGACCATAATCAACTGTACCCTTCAGGTACCTCAGAATATGCTTTGCAGCAGTCAAGTGAACATGTCTCGGATCTGTCAAGTACTGGCTCAAGGTGTTCACAGCAAAGCAGATATTTGGTCTTGTGTTCATCAAATACATCAAGGACCCAATCATCTGATGATACATCATGGAATCAATTGTCTCTAATGAAGAATCACTCAATAGCTTCAGGTTTAATGCCATAGGTGTGGTTAATGCCTTGCAGTCCATCATCCCAAATCTCTTCAAGATCTCTACTGCATACTTCCCTTGTGCAAGGAAGATTCCATCCGTAGTCTGCCACACCTCCATCCCTAGAAAATAATGCATCATAACCATGTCCTTCATTTCGAGCTTGGCAGCAAGATTTCTCTTCGTATCAGTAATCAACCCATCCATACCTGTCACAAATAGATCATCCACATATAGCAGGAGTATCACTGGGGTACCATCTTCAACCTTATAGTAAAGGTTGGAATCAACATTACTCTTAGTAAATCCCAAACTGGATAGAAAGCTGTCAATTCTGGCGTACCATATCCTGGGTGCCTATTTCAAACCATATAGGGCTTTCTTGAATCTGCACACATGAGACTCCCTGTCATGTGTCTCAAAACTGAGTGGCTGCTCAACATACACTTCCTCTTATACTACAACATTCAAGAAAGTAGTCTTAACATCCATTTGGTGTATCTTCCATTTCATCACTATAGCCAAAGCAAGTACCAATCTTATGGAAGTGTATCTAGCTACACGTGTAAAGGTTTCTTCATACTTTATTCCGTATTTCTGTGAGAAGCCACGAGCAACAAATCTTTCTTTATATATCTCTATGCTACTGTCTACAACATGCTTAATCTTGTAGATCCACTTGGAAGTTACAACTGACTTCCCTTTTGATCTTGGGACAACTTTCCAAACATCATTCTTCATGATCAATTGATATTCTCCGATCATAGCATCCTTCCATTATTTCCATTCTGCTGCTTCTTCATAATTGGAAGATTCTTTATCAATGAAGTCACATAGCAATGCTACATAACTGGAACAGGATCTGGTCCTCTTTCTTTCTCTAAGATTCTCTTCTGGAACCCCATATCTTTCCACATCTTGGATAATATCTCATACCCAAGCAGGTTTCCTCTTATGAGGATTCTTCTCTTGAGGTGGATCTATAGGTCTTTGTGGTTCTTCAAATTCTTGATCTTCTTCTTGAGTTTCTTTGTTCATGATTGTATCATGAGTTTTGGGAGCTTCTGCTTCTTCAGGTTCTTCAATGGGTTTCTTTCTAGGTTTGATGTAGGCTGAATCTTCATCAAATATTGCATCCCTGTTTATATCAATCTTCTTGAACCCTGGGAAGTATATTCTATAAGCCTTCGAGCTTTCAGAGTATCCCACAAATATACCCTTCTTTCCTAAAGGATCTAATTTTGTTCTCTTCTCTCTTGGAATGTGTATGTACACAGGACAACCAAATATTCTGAGATGGATGACTTCTAGTTTCTTACTGGAGAAGACATCTTCAAGAGTCTTGTTCTCAAGTAATCTGTGTGGAGTATTGTTCTGTACATACATTGTTGTTCTGGCTGCTTCTGCCCAAAGATGCATAGGAAGATATTGATCATGAAGCATAGCTCTTGCAGCTTCCATTATAGTTCTATTCTTCCTTTCTACAATTCCATTTTGTTGTGGATTATAAGGAGTGGAAAACTTCCTCTTAATTCCTTAGTATTTACATAGTTCCTTGAACTCATTCGAAGTGAATTCTCCGCCATTGTCTGATCAAAAAGTCTTGATCTTCTTTTTAGTGTGGTTCTCGATCAAGGATTTGAATTCCTTGGACTTGCTGAATACTTCATATTTATTCTTCATGAAGTAAATCCATGTCTTCCTCGAAAAGTCATCAATAAAAGAAACATAGTATGCATACCCGCTTAGAGAATTTGATGACATTGGTCTGCATACATCGGAGTGGATGATTTCCAAGATTCATTTTTCCTTGCTCTCGCTACTTGGAAATTTCTTCTTTGTATTCTCTCCTTTTGCACATCCTTTGCAGACCCCTTCATGTTTTGCTTGAATTTCTAGAATACCTTCAACATCTTTACTTGCAAGTGGTAGTTCTCTATAATGCACATGTGCAAGCCTTCTATGCAAAATTTCATTTGGTTCTACTGATTCATGAACGAAATCTTGTTTTGGCTGGCCCTTCAGTTTGTATAGTCCTCCTTCTTGTTCCCCAAACACTATTGCATTGTCAAAAGTCTTTCTCTTTGGCCACATAAGAACTTGGCCATCTACAAAAGCAACCCTCATTCCTTTTGCATCCAATGTGGATATGGAGAGGAGGTTCTTCTGTAGTCCTAGAAAAAATAATACATTATTCATCTTCAAATACTTTCTAGAGTCTAGTATGTAGGAGGATTCACCACTACCTTTTTATCAGATACTGGTAGTCATCCCCAAGTTTCACCTTATGAGGTGACTCATGTTCAGATAGATTCACAAATGAATCTTTGAATCATGTCATGTGCTTGGAAGCACCACTGTCTATGATCCAATCATTGCTTCCATGTGAAACAGTTCCTGTAAGAGTGGAGATCAGCACATATTCTTCATCACTTGAAGAATCACTTTGTTGTCTTGTTCTCTTTGTGGAAGGTTCATCATCCTCTGCATCATGAGCATGATGTCTTGTCTTGCTTCCCTTCTTCTTCTCTGAATTCCATTTGTTAGGACAGAATTTGGATATGTGAGATTTCTCATCACATGTGTAACATCTAACAGTATCCCAATCTCTTCTAGAGTGATAAGGCTTACCTTTGGAGTGATGATGGTCCCTTTTGGTTTTCTTGGTGTGGGTGGTAAGAGATTGATCTTCACTTCCCATATTTTCTTCTTGAGATGCTATCCGAGATTCTTCTTGAGAGAATTCTTCCCATAGTTTGTCGAACTTGAATAACTTCTTTCTGGCACAGATCCCTTGAATGAAAGAGTCCCATGATCTAGAGAGACCATTCAACGTGGTCATCACAATTTCTGCATTTTCCACTTCTTCATCTACTGCTTCAAACTACTCCTTGATCTAAGAGACCTTTGTAAAGTAAGACTGAATAGTCTCAGTATTCTAGATATTTACATTATTCAATTGGTTTCTCAGAGTCATCTTCCTGTTTATGTTCTTCCCTTCAAACAATTTGGTTAGGGCATCAAACATAGCTTTAGGTGTCTTGAGGGAGGACACCTGTGGTATGAGGTGATACTTGATAGAATCAGCAATGGTTCTCTTTTCCATAACCATATTCTTCTTATGTAAGGCCTTATCCTCATATCCTTCTAGAACTGGAACCTCCTCACTGATATAGGAGTCCAACTCATTTTCTTCCAGGACCAGGGAGATCCTATACTTCTAGGCTCGGAAGTTATCAAATCCCTCAAGCTTTTCATCAATCTTGGTATAATGAGACATATTAGACCTAGAAACTCAAATGGAAATACAAAATATTTAGATCTTACTAGCTCAACGTGTCGGATCTAAATTTGGTGTTGAAATCCTGGAGTGTTGGTTCAGTAGCAAATTAGGGTTTTGCTTTTCTGGAGTTTTGTCCACCCAAATTCCTTGAAATTTATCCCTAACTTCAATTTTGGGGAGGAGATCAATATAGGCTAGGGCTCACTAAAAAATTCCTCTTCTGTGAAAAGCCCTAATTTTTGGCAGTAGTGTAGGGTCCAAAACTGAAAAACCTCAGAATTGGATTCTGCTTCAACAGAAAGATGCACCCTAAGGAGGAGAGTTGTTCCACCTTACTTTTGCTGAAAATATATGGAGGATGTTTGTTTTTCAACATTTAAGCTAGCATTATGTTAAGATCTTTTCACTAAGAGAATAACAAGCACAGCAATAACATAAGCACATCACATGAGACAAGAGACACAAAGAGTTTTGATCGGGGAAACCAAAAATGGAGAAAACCCCGCAACTTCCTCTAAGATAGTATCACCACAAGATGTGAAACCCAAAACAGTAAGATGACCTCCCAACACAGCAATATCCTTCTGTCTTCTGTCGAGCCCAAGTATTTCCTTCTCCAAAGGTGCGCCACACTTGAGAGAGCAAGTGATGTATTTCACAATTGATAAATAGAGAGACTCTCACTCTCTATTTATATTCATCCATTCACTTGAATTGCCATTTCACACATAGGCTCAACCTAATAATTACTACTTGAGCCTACACCTTAATTAGTGTATAATAACTCAAGTGCCCCGAAACTGTGGGGACTTACCTAATGACTTGATATGACTTGTTTACATTATTAATCCTCCCGATCGGAACATCAGGGTAAGACAACATGACTCAAATACATAAAAGAGACATCCCGGAATAAACATCGGGTTACAATATATGAAATACATAGAAGAATACATTCCGAAGTTACATATACATCAACACTCCCTCTTAACTAGGAAGGTATTCTTTTGACACAATTTTCAGCACTGGTCTTCTTCTCTGTATCAACTGGATCATCTCATCTTCAAGTCATCTTCGTCTTCAAGTCATCTTCATCTTCAAGTCATCTGGATATGGATCATCTCTCGATCTGGATCATCATAGTACATCATCATTGGATCTGGATCATCACTCGATCTGGATCTCTTGGAGTCATCATAACTAGATCTGGATCATAGCTCGATCTAGATCTCCATTGGTCATCATCATGTGTGTACTATCTCGTCATAGGAAGTTCTACGGAGCCAGCCCTTTTTCATGTTGGTTGTAGGCCTACTCTCATGTAGGTCTTCTCCCAGCACTTACATCTGACCTGCTCGTCAGAAAGGCATGCCCAACACTCACATCTGATCATGTAGTAAACTACAATCACATCAGAAAGGCCCAGCACTCACATTCACCAGCATGATAGGCACAATCAACTACCATCTGTGAAATGGCTCTGCACTTATATCTGACCTACTCGTCAGAATGGCACAGTACTCACATCCATCCAGGCTGTATCACATCCTCTCACAATGATGGGAGAGTTCTGCACTTCCATCCAGGTTGGATCACATCCGCTCACAATGATGGAATATTTTCTCACTTTCATCCAAGATGGAACCATATCTGCTCACAATGATGAAAGACTCTCATCGAGGCTGGATCACATCCGCTCACAATGATGAGAGATTTGTGCACTCACATCTGACCTGGTAGGAACTAAATCCTACACCCTCGTCAGAATGGCCCCCAGTCCCTGACTGAGCTACCTGGTAACTGACCAGGCACCTCCACTCTCCCTGAGAGTGGCAGTTTCCCTTACATATGTCCTACTTGATAGAATGGCCAGCACTCACATCTGTCATGGGAGGAACTTAATCATTTAGCCATGACCAGAATGGCTCAGCCCTTACATCTGACCTGCTCGTCAGAATGGCTCTCTTAGTCCCTGATTGACTGTTCCTGGTAACTGACCAGGTGCCTCCATTCCTCGAATGGCAGTTAGAACTCATATCTGACATGGAAGGAACTAAATCCTCTCACCGTGACAGAATGGCTCAGCCATTACAACTGACCATGGAAGGAACCAATCCTCTCACCATGTCAGAATGGCTATGGGTCTCATCACTGTCTCTTGGAAGGAACCTCGATCTTGAGAACACCAAGTCTCTCTCTGAAGTACTCAAACTTCAGCCTAGCCAATGGCTTCGTCAATACATCAGCTATTTGTTCCTCTGTCGCAACATACAGGAGCTTCACTGCTCCTCTCTGCACCATATCCCTGATATAGTGATACTTGATCTCGATATGCTTCGACTTGTCAAGGAACAATGGATTCTCTGACAACTTCACGCAACTCTGGTTGTCACAATGTATACAAGTAGCATCCAACTGGAGATCAAATATATCAGACAGTAGCTTCCACTGCCATACTACCTCACAACTAGCTGAACAGGTTGCAACATACTCTACTTCAGCTGTACTCAGTGCCACACAGGATTGCTTCCTGCTAAACCAAGAGATCACACCTGATCCCATACTGAAGCAACATCCTGAAGTACTCTTCCTGTCGATGGCACTGCCTGCCCAATCTAAATCAACATAACCCTCTAGGTTAATCTTCTGATTCGCATCGTACTTGAGCCCATAATCAATTGTACCCTTCAGGTACCTCAGAATATGCTTTGCAGCAATCAAGTGAACACTTCTCGGATCTGTCAAGTACTGGCTCAAGGTGTTCACAGCAAAGCAAATATCTGGTCTCGTGTTCATCAGGTACATCAATGACCCAATCATCTGATGATACATCGTAGCATCAACCGACTCTGATGAAGCATCACTCAATAGATTCATGTTCGATGCCATAGGTGTGGTCATGCAGTCCATCATCCTGAACCTCCTCAGGATCTCTACTGCATACTTCCTTTGTCAAAGGAAGATTCCATCTACACTCTGCCACACCTCCATACCTAGAAAAATAGTGCATCGACACATAACAGGAGTATCACTGTTCTTCAACCTTAAAGAAAAGGTTGGAATCCACTTTACTCTTAGTAAAGCCTAGAGTCATCAGTAATCTTCCCATCCTGTTGTACCATGTCGAACCTTAGGATCTTCTGCAATCACTCCCTCTGAAGCGGAGCACCATACTCCCTCTGTCTTTCTTACTCTATGCACTGAAACATTCTGTACTGGAGTGACAAGTAGTATTCATCTAGGATCACTGGATACTAGGATCCTCTATCTTGAACTTCTTCAAAAGTTCATCTTGCACCCATCTGTGAGCTTGTCATCCTCTATCAACCTTGTGGCAAAGGTTAAGATATTCATCAAGCTCATCATGTATGCGTTATCCCATGGGTGTCTTTCTGAACTCGTACAAAGCCTTCTTTCATTTGTACACATGATTATGCATGTCATGTGACTTCACTTCTATTAGCTGTAAATGTTTCTTTGTAGACTATGCCTTCTCTTCATGAGAAGCCTCATGCTATGAATCTTGCTTTGTATCCCATGATGTTTCCATCTACTACATGATGGAACTATGAACTTCTCTTCAGGTCTCGATACTATGCCCTAACATCATTCTTCTTGAACTGGTCTTCCCTTTCTTCAATGATGTCACTACACCCGTCATATTATTCTTCATTTTGAAATGTCATCACTTGCTGTTCGGAACAAGTCTTCATTCTTCTTTGCTTGTAGGCGATTATGTATGCGGTCTTTCCTACAAGTCAAATGCAATTGTATGGTTAGAAACATTTCATAAGGAATATTTATACTTGCAAGTTCTCATGCATAAATATATGGTCATGCAACTACTTTAGCCAATACAACATTCATCCATATCTCACTGAAACTTTCTAGATGCCTTCCATCTCTACCAGGACAATATTGAGATTGTGCACTAATCCAATATGTCAGCAAAGAGGTTTCATTCTAGATAAGTAGAAATGGAGAATTTGTATAGCACCATGAGCTACTTACCCATCACATGCATATTAGTAGTATACTGTCATTAATGCAAAAATCCTATCATGCATAATACAATAACTGAATATAAACAAATGCATAACAAAATAATATAATGAAATGACAATTGAATACTTATCTTTATTCGTTTCGAGGGTAGACTCCTTCTTGAGCCTTCAGCTTCATCGTCTTCTTCATTCATAATAGCATCGTTTCTTATCCAAAAGCTAAGGTGGATAAGAAGTTCTTCATATTCCTCATTGCTTGAGGGATATTCTTTGGATGGAAAGAGCTTGATCTTCAGTTGCTCCCACCTTCTCTTCTTGAGCTTCTTCTTATTGTGAGTTCTCTTTCTAGAGTCTATTGAAATTAATCACTTCCTTCTAGCACACATTCCTCACATTAATGAACTCCACGATCTTGGGAGGCCATTCAAGGTGGCCATCACCACTTTTGCATTCTTCACTTTTTCTTTTACCACTTCAAGTTGTTCTTTGATTTGAGAGACTCTTATGACTGCATGGTCTCTGCATTCTGGATCTTCACATTCTTCAACTGGTTTCTTTAATTCATATTCTGATTTTGTTCTTCCCTTCAAATAGCTTGAAATTCTGGAACAGCTTTGCTTGCCATAGGTACTACTCTGTAATGCACATGTGAAAGCCTTCTATGCCAAGGCTCATTTGGATTTACTGTGTCATGGATCAAGGCTTGTTCTGGATGGCCCTTCAATTTGTACAAGCCTCCTTCTTGTTCTCGAATCACTACCGCATCATCGATAGTCTTTCCTTGAGTCCTGTCATATGTTTGGAAGCCCCACTGTCTATGAGTCAATCATCACTTCCATGAGTAATGTTACCTGTGAGAGCTGATATCAGAACAGATTCATCCTCGCTTGAAGAATCTTCACTTTCATATTTGGATCTCTTTCTGGATGGTTCATCATCCTCTGCAGCATGAGCATGATGTCTTCTTTGGCCTTGACCAAGTTCTTCTTGTGAAAGGCTTCTAACCTCGTCTCCCTCTGAAACTGGAACCTCTATACTCATGTAGGTGTCCAATCCATTTTCTTCAGAGAGATCAAATACTTCCAGGCTTGGAAGTTGTCAACTTCCCCAAGCTTGTCACCAAGCTGATGTGATATATCATATTGAAATGAGAACCTCAAATGGAAATAGCAAAGGATTAGATCTTACCGATTTGAGGTGTCCGTCCTTGTCTCGGAGTTCGCTGATGTAGGGTTTGTCACAGAAACCCTAATTTTCAAAACTTGGAATTTTTCAGATATGATTGGATGAACAGATAGATATTTTCAAATGGAGCTGTCCAATGTACTCCTTTTCTGAAAACAGTGGAGGGAAGCTCCCTGAACAAGAATCCCTAATTTTCTGATTTCTTCTGCAAAAATGCCTGTTACTGTTTCTGTGATATCTCCGAAATTACTACTCCTATATGTCTTAAATTTGGCACCGCGGTAACCTAGCATGTCCCTGATCCAAAACCATAGGTTTCATCAGAATTGGGTTCACCATTTGGGATTTATGATCCTTTTCCCAAGGTGACCTGTTACAGGACTGTTCAGAACAACGAAGTTGTACAGCCTGCCACGTGTCACTGGTTCATCTTCTAAGTCTAATATTCAGACCACAGAAAGAAAATTCTGTGCCCTTTCTGGAAAATCTTTAGGAATTCCATTTGGACCTCTGTAGCCCAAGATATTGCATATCTCCCCAGGTGTCCTGTTTATGGATGATTTCTGGAAGAGGATGGAGCCCTGACTTGGAGAGATCATATCTCCCAGAATATAGTGAATCGCAGGCTGATGTTTGGATACAGTGTTCATCAGGATTGTATATTTGGCCCCTATAATTTTTAGCTTCTAATACTTTTCTAATCTTGAAATATAGCGACTGTACCAAAACTTAATAGTTTTAGTATTTAGGGTTTCTCCTAGCTCAAGGTCAAACTAGGGTTTGACTTTCTCGGAGTTTTACCCAACGAAATTTCTTGATCCAGGTCTCTAAACTTCGGTTTTGATGAGGAGAACAATCCTATGCTGGTCTCACTAAAAAATTCCTCTTTTGTAGAAAGCCCTAATTTCTACATCGAAACCTAAAATGCTTGAAATTGAATTTCGCATCGACAGAAAGATGCACCCTTCAATGGAGAGTCATCCTAGCATACTTTTGATAAAAATCTATGGAGGAAGATCCACAAAATAGGAATCCCTAGTTCCTGTAGCTGCATAATGTCTTCTTCTCAGATTAGCTCTGATCCCATGTTAGTTTTTCAACATTTAAGCTAGCATTATGTTAAGATCTTTTCACTGAGAGAATAACAAGCACAACAATAAAATAAGCACATCACATGAGACAAGAGACACAAAGAGTTTTGATCGGGGAAACCATAAATGGAGAAAACCCCACAACTTCCTCTAAGATAGTATCACCACAAGATGTGAAACCCAAAACAGTAAGATGACCTCCCAACACAGCAATAGCCTTTTGTCTTTTGTCAAGCCCAAGTATTTCCTTCTCCAAAGGTGCGCCACACTTGAGAGAGCAAGTGGTGTATTTCACAAGTGATAAATAGAGAGACTCTCACTCTCTATTTATATTCATCCGTTCACTTGAATTGCCATTTCACATGTAGTCTCAACCTAATAATTACTACTTGAGCCTACACCTTAATTAGTGTATAATAACTCAAGTGCCCCGAAACTATGGGGACTTACCTAAAGACTTGATATGACTTGTTTACATTATTAATCCTCCTGATCGGAACATCGGGGTAAGACAACATGACTCAAATACATAAAAGAGACATCCCGGAATAAACATCGGGTTACAATATATGAAATACATAGAATAATACATTCTGAAGTTACATATACATCAACAAAGGAAGATCCACAAACTAGGAAGCCCTAGTTCTTGCAGCTACACAGTATCTTCTTCTCGGGTTAGCTTTGATACCATGTTAGTTTTTCTATCATTAAGCAACATTAGGATCTTTAACTAAGAGAATAACACGTACAACAATCAAACACAAGAGACAATGAACACAATGTTTATCTTTGGGGAAACCATAAATGGTGAAAACCCCGCAACATCCTCTGGGAAAGAATCGGCACCAAAAGTAGAACCCAAAATAGTAAGAGATCTCCCTATAGCAGTAACATTCTTCTTATATAGCCCCACTGTCTTCTCCTTCCTCAACTATGTGCTACACTTGAGTGTGTATAAGTTGTGTGATAAATAGAGAGTCCATCTCTCTATTTATACTAATCCTGACATGACTAAAACCCTACTAGGGATGACCTCACTAGGATAATATAATAACCCTAGTGCCCCGGAGCTCTAGGGACTTTAACCCTTAGACAATAGAAGGGTTACCCACAATGACTTGACATGACGTGTTTACACTATAGATCTTCCCGATAGGAACATTGGGGCATCACATGACTCAAGTACATATCGAAATAAACATCAAGTTACAATATATAATAAATACAAGTGAAATACATTTCAAAATTACATATACATCAACATATACTAGAAGCAAAACTCTTGGGCTACCCCTCGATGACCTTTGGGCTCCCCCCCAACCGTTCATTCTTGCAATTTTGTCTTTTAGTGAATGTGGATGATTCATACAATACGTTACATTTCAGATTTAGATTTTAAGAGTACTTCTTAAAAAGGGACCATCTTGGTAACATATGAACTTCTCCCAAGCCTTGGCCTCTGCTGCTATTGATTATGCTCAGTAATCCGTTGATCCCTTACTAGATCTTGTTGAGCTTAGACCTGAATTTCTTCTTCTTTTCTCTCTTTCTGCTTCTTCATTCTTCATTCGTTTCCTTCCTTCCTACCTCCCTTCTACTTTTTATTTTAAACACATCTTACTTGCATTAATCATCATGTCATGAAGATAGAAGATTTTAGACCATTTAGGGTTTAATAAAGTAATACGAACTGTACCAATACATGCATTCTATGAAATGAACTCTAAACAATGTTAATGCATGAAAATAAAACATGATAATGCAAAGAAAATCCTTACAGCTGGGTCTGAAAATCTTCTAAACCCGCTGTCTGACTAAAATCACAACCCTGATAGATTATACTCTTTATCTTGAAATAGGCCACCTCTAAGCTAATTCGAAACCTCCAAAGAAAGCATGAAGAACGACAAAGTAACCACAATAAAAAAACAGAGTAAAAGCACACAAGAGAAGTGGGAAAACCCTCACCGATGAAAAAAAAACTAAGCATCGGGTGAAAACAAACTCTCATCAGTGGGTGGAAACACTATAAGTTGGATCGTAAACTTACTAATCCACCGCAATGACGGAGACCATACAGCCTAAGGGTTTTGCGGCAAAATAAAATTTCGATGAAAAAACACTCTAAAAAATGGCAGCATTAGACCTTGGAACCACTATAGCATCGGATGACTAGTTCAATGAGGAGACATAATGGAGGAAATCACATGGACTAAGGGTTCCGCAGCAATAGAAAACATTGACAAAAAATCAGAACAAACCATCGACGAATGGAAAACTTGAAAGACCGTGAATCGACGAAGTAAAGGACTAGGCTTCCAATCAAATGTCAAACACAATCCCGATACCAAAAGAAAGCAAATCATTTAAAACAAAAAACCCCCGGAATTGGAAAAGCAAAGGACTTTCTTCAGGGTGCTTGCAATCTACCATCTGAAATGGTGGCAACCAACAGGACTAAAGCTCTGATAGTGATAAAACATAAAATGCCGATAGTCAAAATTTTTGAAAAAATAAAGGAGATAAAAACATCGGTGAAAAACATGACTGTCCATCAGGACATTCATAGTTTAGCTTTTGCAACAGTGACTGCGTAGAGGACTATGGCCCTGATTCATTGTTCAATAAACTTCCAACAACGAAAAGGAAATTTAATCTACAAACCAAAACTTGAAGTTCAAACCAAAAGCATCAGCAGAAAAAACATAGTCATTTAACTTCCGAAAATGATAAACAGTTAACCTAAATCCATCCTCAAAAGATCCAAACCTGTAGCAGAGGAACAAAAAAGTTCAGCAATCCCAAACAAATCCAGGCAATATAAAATTAAAAGGAGGGTCCAAAATTTTAAAAAGTTTGGGAAATAGTTGCACCTGCAACACACTGCTTTGAGAGGAATTCATCATTGTTGTTCCAGGGATTTTGTGTAGCTCACACCACTTCCCCATGTCCTTCTTTGTCTTCCCATTCCATTGTTTTCTTGTGGTAGAGACTATTTTTATTTTCCTTGTCTTGTGTTTTGCAGTCCAATTTCTCCCTTTCCTTGCTTCTGCGGTGGGTTCACAGGTCTCCAGTATTTCTTGTTCTTTTGTCAAAATTTCTCCTCGATTTTGATAGTATGCCAACAAGTGCATCCAATTGAAGATATGCCGAGGAATTCCATCTTAGTTTGGATGCACCAATGTATGCCACTGTGATATTTCAGTATCAGGTGCCACTTGAAGTCCTTCATACCGATATTTGTGTGCAACGTATGAAAGTTGTTTGTGTACTCCAACAGCGTCTGGCCCCTCTCTTGATGTAGAATGGTCCAAATGGTGTACTGGTCAGTATAGTTTCCCATAGGGTAATACTATTCCTTGATGACATCTACAAAATATCCCCAAGTGGGATTTGTCAGACATAGTTCAGACTCATCTGATGAATTTTTCTCCCAATAACTTTCCCACCAATTTTTTACATGGGGGGAGACCTTGAGGAGTGCAAAGCTGATATTTTCCCTGTCGAAAAAATTGTGGATCGAGAAATTCCCTTCTAGAACACTCACCCACTGATATAGGGAATCAACATCGATCTGGCCTTCAAATAAAGGAATATCAAAGTTAACTTGTACCTTGAAGGGATTTTCATCCCTGAAATGGTTTCTCATTGAATATGCACTTGCCGCTTCCCGTGTTCATCGAAGGATCTAGGTTAAACTATCCATCATCCCATTCCTTTGTTACTCAAGGGATTCCTCAAATAGTGAATTTATAGGATATCCTACAATAGCGTCTCTCTTTTATTCTTCCATGGGAGACCATTTGGGGCAGAAAAAGTGATCTTTTCCAAGTGAAACTAGTTCGATACGAAACTCTCTATACCCTGACCTCATCGAGGACATGCACCGAGAAACAATCAAAGAGTCAATTTATCTAATACTACTGATCCATATTTAAGTGTGAATCAAATGAGAGAACATATAAAGAATCATAAAAACAAACATATTGCAAATATAATAGAGATACAGTAAACACATATTCTATTAAATGGAAGAAATAGAACATAGTGTAATTACAACAACTAGAATGGTGGTAGCTATCTCTGAGAATAGATGTGGTTGTTATGCTCATCTGTACCAATATGAATACAAAACAAGGCCAAAATTCCCTATTTCTAATAGTAATGAGGGTGATAACCCCAAAATTCCAAAAGATAACCCTAGAATATGAACCATCTTAAAGTTTGTGGCCCCAAGGTGGTAAGTTGAACAGTCAACTTTCTTGGGTCATAAATTTTGCATATGATTTTTTATTTGGGAACTCGATATCTCATTGGAAAGTTCTATCTGATATTTAAAAGTTTTGAATACAAACAAATTAATGTCAACGACAACAATTTGGCCCCCTGAATTTCCAAAAGTATTGTTTAGGGCCTCAAAACAACCCCAGATGTTTGGGACCCAAAAAGCCATAGAAAAATAACTAGGAAAAGACCACAATGGACAATATATGGTTATCTGACTGATTTCCCTATAAACATCATTAAATTATGGATTTACTAGATCAATAACTCCTCCAGAGACTTTGAACTTTATTAGTGAAACCAAAACTGGTATTACAAATTTTTATATGTTTGGTGTATTTGGTCGGTTGTGTGGTTGCACATTTGTGACTGGATAGTTAACAACAAGTTTAACATCTTCTATCATTGTATAGAATTTCTTGAGGAGATTAGTAACTGTACCTGAAATATTTTTTGGTCGCTCCTCTATAGTTTTGAAACTGGACTGCATTGCTTCATCTATTGCCTCAGTTATCATTTTCATATCTTCACTATCCAATATTATGGTATTTCCATTATTTTCATATTTCATCTTCTTTTTCTTTCTTCTGGACTAGACTTGTTCTCTCTGAGGTTATTCAACATCATTTTCTGTCCCTGGTCTATTGAGGTCGAGTTGGAATGACTCTCAACAGAGTCCAAATCATCTAGTTGGTTTTCTTATTCCTTATCTACACCTAGGTTGTTTTATTGTATTTGTTATTCCTCATGTTGAATTTTATCTTCTAGTAATGGAACACACCATTCTTTCGGCCAATAATTAACAATTTATTTAATTCCCCCCTCTGTCATAACAAATTTGGTTGGAAAACTTTGATGTTGTTGATCTTGTCTTGGCTACATATTAATATGGTGTCATCCAATTTCAAATCTAACAATCTGGAGGAATCATTGAACATTATCATTATCTAGTCTATACATGTTCTTTACTTGGTTCCATATATCTTCTCCATGCATAAAGAATTCAATAATATTTTCCCTTTGTCATTCCTTTATGTCTTTCTCAAACCAAAGGTTTTGATATCTCTTTCTCCTACAATTTTCCTATAGGTACAGCCCTTGGTAATCTGGAGGGTCGAACCATGATATAAATGAAATTAAAATTAATAGCCATGAGTAGTTAAATTCCCTAACCTTTTCTTCTACATCAATGACATCTTGAAAAAGTTGGTTCAATAAGAACATACAACAATTTATTTGAACTCATTATGCATAAAGTTCAGTAAGCATAATCGCCCCCATAGTGAACTGGTGTGGACACATTTTATGAAGTAAATTGGATGCCAATACTTTGGAAGCAAAGAAAACTGTTTCATTATTAATAGACTTGATAAGAAATACCCTTTTACTTTTTATTATATTATACTTTTCCTTCATCCACAAAGCTATTGTCGGTTCTTGATCCTTTTTGAGAAGTGGTGCCAGGTCCTTCCCTGTGAATGGTAGGACTATACTTAACACAATTAGCTTAATATATATATATATATATAGGTATAGGATTTCCCAGCCATGAGACCCCACCATGGAGAAATACCAATAACTACATAACACATGTGTTTATTATTGTGCTCCGCAAAAATGTGGCATTATATACAACAATGATAGTATGCCAGAATGTTCTAGTCCTCTAGCCCATTCATTCACAACAAATAGTAGTAGTGCTTCCAGTGTGTTTTGCATAGTATCCATGCACTCTTTCTGGTCCGGGTCTGTTTGGGTCCTATTGTTGTTGCAACTGCTTCCGCAATTCTTTTATATTTTAGGTCCCCTCCTAACAATTTTGATTGAAATATTACTTAAACTTTTTTCCAGCTCTGGGGATTCCCTTCTAAACACTTATTTTTTCCAAAAGTTTGAAAAAAGGTCATTTTTTCTGATGTGTCGAAGAAGCTTAGCCAGTTGCAGCGATACCATCGGCTAAAGAAAAATATGTTTTTTCATTCACCATTTTGTGTATTTCAGCTAAACCCATCGACATTGTTAGAGGAAACTCATAAGTTTCTACCGACATGGTTGAAGTCCTTGGAAATTTTTTTTGAACGAATACGTTTTGAGCTAACTTTGAGTTTCATGCTGAAACAGTCAGAGGAGACTTGTGAGTTTTCTCTGAAGCATTCGACAGTCCGAATAAAGAAGCGTAATATTTAAAACACACCGAAACAATTGCATGTCATGCAATAAGATATTTTCAAATAAATATACCGATACTATCGGCATGACATAAAACATATCACCGACATATTTGGAATAAATCAATTGTTTTTTCTGATACTATTGGCATCAGAATCTCTTCTACTGCAACAAAAAGTTTTCGTTCCAAGCGGCATTTCACCAACCACTGCATTAAATCACCCAACAATCGCATTAATGACCCTTATTTTTTTTCTTTTCTATATAAATGGATGAATTCTTTTGGTTTCAGGATAACTTGGAGTTTCATGTCAAAATGGCTGGAGGAGACTCGTGAGTTTTTTCTGAAGCATTCGGAAGACTGAATAAAGAAGCATGATATTTAGAACACGCCAAAATAATAGCAAGTCCTACGATCATATATTTTAAATTAAATATACCAATACTATTAGCAAGAAAAAAAATATCACCGACACGGTTGAAATAAATCAAACGGTTTTGACGATACTATCGGAATCACAATCTCTTCCACTGCGACCAAATGTCTTTGTTCCAAACAGTGTTTCTCCAAACACCGCATTAAATCACCCAACAATCGCATTAATGACGATTCCTTTTCCCTTTTCTATATAAAAAGATGAATTATTTTGGTTTTGTATCCCACTAAACATCATTGTAAAAAAATCTAATCAACGGGATAAAATAAACAATAAAATGCTTACCTACATCTTGTTTTTGGTAAATTGTTGTTGTTTTAAAACTAAGAAGGAAAGTTGGAGGATATGCATCTAGAATTTTGACAGAGGATAATAACAGGTTTATAGCTCACACAACAACATATGCAGATGTGTTGATAGGTTCCATTTGAACTTTGTAAGGGAACATCTCTCTCCATCTTACACAACTGCACCTTGAATTACTGGAAATGGATTCGTAACTATGGTTTTCTTCTGTATTCTGGAATAGGCACAATAATGCATGTTTATTTCTTTGTATTTTCGAAATAGTTGAAGTATTAGTAATAATATGTCACTATTCTCATGTCACAGGTTTTATTCTCACCAAGCATGATTACCTTCTGAGCAAGGACCAACATCTGACACATTTGCAAGAAAGAGTAGAAGAAGACATACAATACATCCAAAAAATAGAAGTTTTTAATGAAGATGACATTCACTTTTGGATTGGGCAGGCTTACATCAACACTCACATCCTAGGAGACATGTGTAAGTCTTCTATAGAAAATGTAACGCACATGGAGACATAGTTGGCAGTGCATGAAGTGACTGTACAAGTACTTGAGCCAATAAAGTACAAAAGTATTACTGAGGAGGCCAACTCATGGGATACATATGTCTCCAGTAGTGTAGGGCCCACATAAATTTTTCCTCTTATGGAACCATTTGTATTTTCCCACGTAAATAACAAAAATAAAAATTGTGGAAATTTCTAGGGTTAGGGTAGGTCAAAGGTCACAAAATGACAAATTAAGATTGTAAAAAATAGGGGTAAGAAAGTACACTAGAAGAGATTTTTGCTAGAACAAAAAACAGTTGGAATATTTGTAACAGAACTTAATTTTCTACTAATAAAGAAGGACTTGTTTTGTATGGAAAGGCTACCCAATAATTTTCTTGGAATGTTTGAAATTCGCAATGTGGAATTAATTTTTCTAGTTTCTATGGAAATGTAAGATCATTCTAACTATTATGAATTACTTCTTTGGTGATGAATGATTTTTCTTTCCATATAAATGTCTCTGTATGAAATGAGAAATGAATATTTTATTATGTCAGAGCTACCTTTGATATTATTTTTGCTGTAAATATGAATATTAAATTGAAACAATTCTTTGTGGGATTAATATAAATAGTTACAGTACATTTCTCTAACTTTAATTTTTCTCCCTGCGGGGATAGGATAAATTAGAATAGGATAGATTAGCTTTGTCTTAGGTATAGAAGAATAATGGAGAAGGAAGGAAGGGTAAGATGAGAGGTAAGAACCCACCCTTTGCTTGTGAGGTTTCTGCTTATCAATTATATGCATTTAGGAACTTGCATCTCATATTTAAAAATAAAATTACATAAACGGTGGACTAGGTCGTAACGGGTAAAGATTTAAACAAATTAATCTATGCTAGCTGGACCATTAACCAGATGGATTCCCCACACCAAAGAGTGGACGATCTAATTGGGATTGTTTATTGGGGATAATACCTACTATTAGTACCTATATTTTTTCTAGGAATTAACAGATTTGGTGCTAGAAGGAGGGATGCCAGTGCATGAATGACAGAGGGAGTCCGTTTGTGAGAAATAGTTCCACTAGAACTACATTTGAAGTGACCTTAACATAAGATTTTTTTCTTGAATATGAATACCAAGAAAGGGTAATTTCCGAAGAAGAATATTTAGAATCTTTATACGCAGTCTCATTTGAAGAAGTTGATCATTTTTGGAGGCAGACATGATCCTACGTTAAGAACATTGGTGGGTTGAAAGTAATACCTTCTTTACTGAGGAGGAAAGATCCCAAGAAAACAGTCACATACACTCAAGACTCAGTGCTTGTGGAAAATTTGGAATAATTGGTAGATTTTTCTCTCCAAGATATCACCCAACCTCTTGATCAGTTAGGTTCTGAGTCCCCTAGATCTCAAGTATTTCTGAATTTTCCACCACACTCTCCGCTTTGAGTTATGGAAGATATTAATCAACCCGCATGGAGAGCCAAGACTCCACTCAACCTGGTTGCACCTTTACATGATTTACCTAAGTACCTAGAATGAGTGCTACTAAAGTTTGATCCTAGAAAGGGTATCTCTGCTGAAGATCATCTAAAAAGTTTCTATCTCAAACTAAGTCTTCTCAATGTTGATCATGAAGACATTGTGTGCAGACTATTCCCATATAATTTTTATCCCAAAGCGTCTTCATGGTATTTCAGTCTACTGGATAACTCAATAGAAAACTGGGATACATTTGAGAGAATGTTTAGAAGTAAATTCGGCAACTAGAAAACCGTAGCAACAATCATGAAAGAGTTATTGTCTATGAAGATGGAAAAGAAAGAGAAGGTTCAAGACTTCAAAAAAGGGTTTACTACTCTTTTAAACAGTTTTACTGGTGTGCCAAATTCAACTGAAGAGTCTTTGGTAGAATATTATACTACAACACTAAACCCACCTATAGAAATGTTTATGAAAAGAGAAGTTCATCCCATGCTGGTAGAAAATTATGAAGAAGACAAATGGATGGAATATTATCTTGATACTATCATAAGATATACATTAGAACTGAAAGCGAAAATAATATCCAATAAAAAAACCTTTGTTGTTAACTAGGCCTAAAGAAGAACATTTGAATGAGCTAGAAAATGTGGTGAAAATGGTGCATAAATTGTCAAACAAGATACTAGATTTGGAAAAGGAGGAGGGAGATAGTTCATCAAGAAATCCATTCAAACGTTAATACAAGAAAATAGAAGAAAGTGGGAAACCTCAACCGCCTCTAATTAATTCTATTGTTTTAAATTTTAATGAAGTGGGCATGGATAATTTTTGTACTTTTCATCAAGAACACCATTATGAAAACAATGACCATAATGGATAAATTCGATGGCTTTGGTTATGAATAAATTATTGGACGCTCAGCTGGTAGATCCAAAAGAAGAATAATACCAAACTAATGAACATGAATAAACAAAATAAGAGACCACAATGGTATTATTGGATTGGGAACCCACATTGGGATTGAACAAAGATGAACATAATGAGGAAGTCCAAGTATCGTCAGGTAATTTTACAACTAAGAGTAAAGGATCGGTAGTGGATCAAAGTTTAGTGTTGCCTAAAACAAAGAAAATAAAGAAATCCTTGAAGAGAATTATCGCCATTACTCAAACACAACATAAGTTTAATCTAGAAAGAATGAAAGAAAATAGCCTAGTAATTGATAAACCTGTGAGAACCATGGTAAACGAAACAAAAAAAATAAAGAGTATAACATGGGATATGATATTGTGGAATATATCAAGAAAACCAAATCAAATATCTCTTTATTTGAATTATCTAATATTCCTTAGCAAATAAATAAACTACTGGCATCTTTTGACCCACAACCAAGAAGTACTTCAAAATCCATCGAATCAGATACTAAGATTAATGAAGTAAGGAACGGTGGTAAATCGAAATCCTGGACTTTTCCTTTCCTGTTAAAATTTGAAAATTTTAACTAAAATGTGCATAATTTTTTGGTAGATTCTGGATCCTCGTCCAATGTAATGCCACTTTATATTTGTAAAAATATTAATGGCCAACTAACACCATCCACTTCAAAGATTATTCAACTAAATAGGTTTGTTGTTAAGGTCATAGGGGAGATGAAATATGTGATAATAAGATTTTCTGCAGATCCAAGAGCTTGTCAATTCATAGATATAATGGTAGTGTATATACCTAAGGATTATTGTTTGATATTGAGCAGGGGATAGTCTACAAAAATAAATGGATATTTTGTGAATGATTGGTGTCACATGTGGCTTCCTTACCAAAATAGTCAAAATCAAATTAATATACTGAGGGAACCCCAAATGAAACAAAATGTGACTCAATTGGAAGGAAATTACGAACCGGTCAATTTCTCATCTTCGGTTTTGGGAAATTACTTTTTAGATCATGAAGCAGGGAATTACAAGCTGAGGGTGTTAGTCAATAATTAGAGATATAGTCTAACCTCCTTTGATTTTCACAAAATGATGATATTGATTGTATTATAGTAAACTTAGTTACTAATGTAGGAGATGCTACTAACATGATATATTTAGAGGATAGATTTTGGATTCTGTATTTTGATGGTTCTAAAACACAAGAGGGATTAGGGGCCTATTGTGTCCTTGTTGATCCTAAAAGAAATAAAAATCACCTCTCTTGTAGGCTAGAGTTCAAATGTACAAATAACACTACATAAACTCTAGTTCAAGGTCTGAAGAGATACATTGAGTTAAATGTAAAGAAATTGAAACTTTTTGGTGACTCTAGACAAAATCCCTTTCAGCAACAACTTAGAGAAACACACCCTAAGATAGAGCCTTTGATAAAAAAGGAGCTAAAGAATATTTGTCTTTCAAATTGAAATATTTCCAAGGACAAGAATAAATTATTCCTTTAAATGACCTCATTCTCCAACATTACTTCACTTAGGTTGTAGAAACACTTTCTACATAAATAAATAAAAAATCTTTTCTCAGTTCTTTCTAGTTTGTTTTTTCTTTTCTTTTCTGATTTTCTTTGATTCATAGTTTTTAGTTTATGCTTTCTTATAATAAACCAACTCAATATTGGACGCTTGGAAATATAGGAATTTGAATAATCTCTAAAGTCTTTGAAATTCAAGGACTGCTTATGGGAAAACATGTGTGGTAATATTAGATCAAATATGAGATTCTTTAATTATTGACAGACGGTAGACAGAGAAGATAATTTCAAAGTCCACATTGGAGTCATTATAAACCCTGTAAAATAACTAAGGCTCATGAGGTCTAAAGTACTATCTTGGGGCTCCATCCATTCGCATACTAATATCTATCTTAATAAGTATACCATGGTAGACCCATGGAAGGAAAGCGGGTCTGACAAGTGTATGGAACTCAAAATAATCCCATGCTACAAATCAAAATACAAAAGGATTATATCAAGTAGTCAAAATTAGGAGACATATAGTCTCCATCAAAGAAATGATGTTGAAGGAATACACCATCAGATAAAAAACATTGCTTAAAAAACAAATTCTAGGAAGGTTCTTCTCCATCCGTGAGCTTGAAATAAGTTTATCACTCACTAAAAGGACATTATGGATGAAACAACCTATTAGCACCTCATTTGTGCTAAATGGGATGAAAGGTTTTTGACCCGAAAGAGAGGAAGCAGCACGTGCAAATGTTTCATAAGGGGAAGCCTTGCGAGAAAAACAATGAGCCCTGGAGGATAAGAAAGATCTATGAAAGAGAAGTTGGAGGGGATTTATAAGTACGAGAGAACCTACACTAATCATGGCCTGTCGATTGGAAAAGAACCCCGGACTTAGAGTCGTATGCAGGTCCACCTATGACTGGCCGCGCGTAAGGAGAGGAAGAGTACCTGTCAGACAAAGCGCCTAAGGTGGAGATATTTTTTATGGTCGGGATTGGAGATCGACACAAATCAACAGAACCAACCCATTTTGTGAATTCCAAATGCATACCAGAAATATCCTCTCCAAATTGGTGAAATGTCTTAAATCGTGGCGATTTGTAATAGTGGAGATCGCAAAAGTCCGAGATCTACGGTTGAGATTAATTCCTCTAATTTAAAGTGTGCTATGGATATGGTGAGCCATAATTTGTGAAATTTTTTAAAAGTGTGGGATCATCCGATGATGTAGATTGATGCAGGAGAAGATCTATAATGAAAATACCGTTTCACCTACTGTAAATGCTCGAGAGAAAGCCTTAGTTGGGAAAAGAGAAATTCAGTAAACTTCTCCACATCGAATGGCTAGATAGTGAGAAGGCCTCTGATCTACGATGGAATTTATAACTCATGAAGTAGATGTGTGACTAGGATGAAGAAAATAAACATGATGGTGTGAACAACTGAGGAAAGGGATTACACGGTTTTAGATTTTGGGGCCCCACATCTACGACTATGATCACATCCGACAGAAAAATTATATGGTTAGATAAGAAGATGAAATAGTATAAAATTAAGCACATGGATCCAAATAGGTTATTATTTTGCGACATCGAGAAGTGACAGTTTCACACGGTGCATACCGTGCCATGTTAGACAAGCCTCAGAGCAAGCTGTCAACCACCCTGGTACATTTTTCTGATAAAAACTATTATTCCATGGATAAATATTAAAACCTTGGGTTTCAAGGAGCTGAAAAATCCCTAACAAATAAGGATGGCAGGGTATTCGATACTATCATTATAAATGTTAGTATAGAAGCCACTCGGGTTAAGTTAAAATCTCTTGAGTCATAGGGAATTGACCCCGATGGGGTGTTAAATTATTTCTTTTTGTACTTTTCCATTGAGAAAACCCCTAGCTTCCTTGAATTTGTAAGCTGGTGCGTGGAAAATTATTCCCTTCCTGAAGTTATAATAATGGACACCTCTAGGTATAGGGTACTGTGTCCCATTAATTTCCCCAATATCTAAAGCACTCTTCCAATATCCTCTGATTTTATCCAATTGTCCAGTGAATATAATGAAGGAGAGATACTTTGTTTCTTTCAAGAATCCTGAGATGAATAGAAGGACGCCTTCCTCAAAGAATACTTAAAACCTAAAATAAAGTTTTCTAACCCTCCTTTCCCCATTGATTTTGGCCTGTTCAATGAAGAGACTTACTTTGTAATTATCCTAGTGAGCCAATTTTTAGGTTTGGACTCAAATCAACTCATCACTAAACCCTTGTTGAGTCGTATTTTTACCCTTAGTTCAAGCCAAGTGGCATTAGGAACGTCGAGTTAGTATTCACCACCCACTTTTCTATAGTTCAACGAGTCCCTCACCATAAATATAAATGCCCAGCTGAGTAATTTTAGTCAGTCCAAGACCTTTAGGTTCCATTCTATTCTTATAAAAATTGTTTCTAGTTTTAATGATGATGACATACAGCTCCCTTAGATGGTCATGACAACGGACATACACACTGACTATTCCAAATTCATTAATTTCCTCATGGCTTCAGTCTGTGAGACCCTCTTTCAAAAGAGGCTATCGAGAGTCTTTCCAGAGATGAAAAGCATGCTGGAATCATCCCCTGAAAGGAGAATTGGATATTGGTTCCTCTCAAAGAATAGTACAGTAATCATGGTCTATGAATTTACTCACCAATCGTATTTCCTCCCAGCATTTCTAACGTCAAGGATGTTTGCACTGGAACTAATAAGATAAAGGTTGGTTTCCCAAGATGAACATTTGATAATTTCAAGGAAACATGCAGACATTAGGTTTCCATGGGTGGTTGGCCCTTTTACTGTCAAGAACAAATTGAATTTTCCAAAGATCAAAAGTTTGCTCAAGGAGAAAGGGTTTGACATGGAAGCCACAATGAACTATGACCCACATCACATCATCTCCGCAGAAGACAAGCAAACAAGAGAAAACATTTAGAACATTTTGAAGTAGTAGGCTTGGCTGAAAGAGAGAATTGGATTGAAGAAATAATTTCTGACAAAGATATGCCAGAAAGTTTGACCTGTTCTCCCATGGTGGAGAGTCCTCCTCATTTAGACCTCTCCTGCATTGTAACCAGGACCACATAGATTACACATCTAGCCAAATTGTGTGATAGGGAAAATAAGAGAGAATACTCAGAAGCCATGGATGTAGAAGAGGGAGAGGTGGCCCAGACACCCAAAAAATAGAAAATTGAAGAACCAAATGAAATCATGCTGAGAATCAGTGCTAAGGGAAAGAACAAAATTATGAAATTCAAGGGTCCATCCTTTGCGATCTAGGAATGCGTGTTCAGTAGTTTTCGTAAGGAAGTGACAGAGAAATATAAGTCTAATACTGACCTGGTAGAAAATTACAGGGAGCTTGGTAAAAAATCAATTGAAGAAAGGTCAAAGTTGAGCAAAGAGGTGGACATACTGCTGGGCTAGAAAACCTCCTTGGTGACTGCTAGAGACCCTACCAAAGGCACCCTCAATTTGGTTGTGATCACACGTGACAAGGTGGCAAAGTTAAGAGTAGATCCAAAAATTGTCCCTAAATATGATATAATTAATTTGCATCAGGGGATAAGTGAATACCTCTACACTGATGTACTCCAAGTTGCTCTACAAATATCCAAATTGACGACTGGGAAGAAAAGAATAGAAGAAATTCTCTGAAAGGAGAGAGTGGAGAATAAGGCTCACTTGGCCTAGATCAAGAAGCTCCAAATGGATCTATCTATAGCCGACAGCCCGGGGGATAAAGGTGTTGGCACCTAAAGGCTACTGAAATAAAGGGAAGGTACTATCCAATTACTGAAGAAAAAACTAGAAGTTCCTTCTGCTTGGCTCATTCAAACAATTGAGTTGATTGAGATAGAAAAGGAGAGGGAGACCCTAAAAACTGAGTTGGTCAATTTTAAAGCTAAATTAATCATATAGGAAGGGGAAGAGGTGCAATGGAAGAAATATGTCGAGCTCTGTTCCTAGGAAAAGAGAGCCTTTGAAACAAATCAAACTAAATTGGAAAATGAGTTAAAGGAGATAAAGGAAAAAACATAGGAATAGTCAACGCCCACAACCCAATCATTCGAAGTACCTGATGCAGACTCATTATCCCAAGCTATGTCCCAAGTAAGCCTCAAGACTATAGAGATTACTAGCCTGATGAAACAAAATCAGGACTTGATGAAAATGGAAGATGTTAGAGAAGATATAAAGAAGAAAGTAGAGGAGTGTTGCAGAGAATTAGAGAGTAATAACAGTGAATTATCAAGGATGGTTTCAGGATAGGAAGCTCTAATAGGAGAAAAGAACCTCATTTGGGACGCGATTATATTGGAAGAAAACAAAGTACAACCATACTTGGATTTTATCCAAGATAAGGAAAACACCATACAAGCAGTTGAAAAACAAATCCAGGCAGCTTAGTGCGACCTGTATAAAAGACCCTTGGACACAGCTGAAAGCGCGCTAAAATTCACGAATGGTTTGAAAGATGAAGAAATTAGACAAGGAAAGATCTGGGGTAGGATTCCCACCATCACATTGTTAGATTTTTATCATTCAAGCTAGAATTATGATCTAAGGATCTTTAACTAAGAGAATAACATGCACAACAAAAAACACAAGAGACAAGAGACACAAAGAATTTTCCTCAGGGAAAGCATAAAGGAGAAAACTCCACAACTTCCTCAAAGATAGAATTAGCTCCAAAAGTAAAACCCAAAAACATAAAGATGATCTCCGGATAGCAGCAGTCTCTCTCTATGATCCCAACAACTTCTCTCTCACTCATTCGCCCCAATGAGTGCGTGTGTGTGTGATAAATAGAGAGGCTCACTCTCTATTTATATTCTTTCGTTTACTTGAAACCCACTCCAACATGTCATCCTCACTTAACAATTACTTACTAGAGCCAAAATCTCTAGGACTATCCAATAACCCTAGTGCCCCACAACTTGTGGGGAATTTTCCTCTTCTGACCAACAAGGAGGGTTATCCCTAACATAATGGTGGGGACTATTTCCACGACTTACAATGAATCACCTAGGGTCGACTTCTCTAAGATAGTCTAATAACCCTAGGGCCCCACAACTGCATGGACTTTAACCCTTGAGCAATAGGAGGGTTACCCATAATGACTTGACATGACTTGTTTACATTATAGAACCTTTTGATAGGAACATAGTGGCATGACATGACTTAAATACATTACAGACACATCCCAGAATAAACATTGGGGTACAATACATAAGATATATGGATGAATACATTCTGAAATTACAAATACATCAACACACATGGGCAAGAAGAGCGGTTAACAAACAACGCCATTTAAAGATGGTCAAGGTGAAGTGGAATTTCATGTGCAAATAGGTGGATTATTTTGCTGAAAAGTTTAAACTGTAGATCTAGAGAGGGATCCCTTTCTGCTATGAAGAGAAGGGACCAATTCTGTCCCAAGAGGAGTATTACGACGGGTTGGTTGAATGCAGGAAGGACCACATATAATTCGAAGATACATTAGAGGAAATTTCAACTGAAAATGGGCCTCCTAACGAAAATTAATAAAATAATATTTATTAATTTTGGAGGAAGAAAAGAAAAAAACTACTTTTTTGTTCGTATTTTCAACATATCTTCATGTGTTTTTACTCAAATTTCGATCGGAAGAGCTCTTTGGATGAAGAAGTAAATTTCGCATCTAACGAGCTCTCCCGATTGAAATTTGAGTAAATATAAAGGGATATATGTCGAAAATATGAACAAAAAAGTATTTTTTTTATGATACCCATCCCCGAATTTATATTAAAAAATTGTTTAAGATGTGTTCCCTTTTTTGAATTTTAAAGAATTGTGATTGGCTAATACATGATGACATGGAATTTGTATTATTTTTGGAAGGCCCATTTTAAATTGACATTTCCTCTAATGTAACTCAGCAATCACTTTTAACCATGATCGTGATCAGAAAATTTTCTGGGTATTTCGAATTGTTATTTGATTTCAAGGCTTTGTACGCTAAGTTTCCAGTGCCTTCCTATCTAGAAAATCTAGAGCTGGAAGATCTAGAAGAAGAAGTGGTTAAACTAGAGACACCAATGGCTAACCACTAGAAAATGGTTGAAAACTACAACAAGTCTGAGCAATGGTTACACCAAGGATGGTGGACTCTAATGGAAACCAAAACCTAGGATAAAACTATGAGATCATTAGGCGAGTGAGGAGCTTGAAGACACAACATCATTTGTACCCAGCAGAAAACCTTTCCTCCATCATTTTCTGTTTTATGTCACCCATGCGAAGAGGCCACGATACTATTTGTTAAGAATTTGTTGCTGATTTTTGTAATTGATTTTGGCCCTGCTTTGAGGTTTGTCTCAAGGGCCCAAAACACTTTAAATAGGCTCCTCGCAGAAGGAGAAAAGGTTGGCTGGTTTTGAAATTGCAAGACTATTGTGTTTGTAATACGTTTTGATTAACATACAGAGTCAAATCTTAGTTATATGCATTTTACAGGAATTCCTGTGTGTTTCCAAATTACAGTCTATACATTTCTTTTCTCATGTGCATGTTATTTCAAGTGCTTCTTTACATTATGTTTCTCTTCATGTCATAGAATTAGTGTATAATGGATCGAAATTCATACTCATACAATCTTTCCATTGTCTTCGATATCCACTAAACGTTTCTTCCAAAACTACCATGGAATTCACCCATGTGGTGGACTACGCTAGTGGAATGTCATCTTTATACTATAACCACTAGACCCCAACTACAACGATAATGATCGAGGCACTACCTTTCTACTGTAAGCATTTTCCTGTGAAAACTGCTATGTTTCCTTGGATTTTTGACTCCATAGCCCGATAGATTTTTCTTTTGTTTCCAACCATCAAAGCTTGATACTTATCTTGTGATAATATAAATCTTTCCCTGCTATGTATATGTGAGATGTCCCTCGCTAGAATTGGAGGATCCAGGTCCCTCTACTAAATTGGTTATGTTGTTACCTCGAGATCCACTTTCCTGCAACCTTGGGTGCAATTCTAGGTGCTAACACAACCCATACCAATTTATCAAAGTGGAAAAAGCAATCAAGAAAGACTCAAACGACAAATATCATTTAAAAGGAAAAGCATCAAAATAATTTTAATAGTATGGAAATGAGGAACAAACAAATACATTTTTCTAACCTTGTTATGATCTTATGGAGTCATATCTAGTGGAAACCAAAAGACAGAGGAAAAATGAATTTCATATTTTTCTTGCATACTTTTGTTAGCAACTGCGTTTGTTGGTGCAGGTGATAGAGTGTGGCTCTATTGTGGCTTGATGGTGACTCCATAGGTTTCCTATGCAACCATTACTCAGGTAATCCCTGAAATTGGAAATGCCCTTACTACCATGTGTTTGTTGACATGAGTTTCAATCTGGGTGTGGGAAAATGCATCAATTAGTTGTTTCGTTTGGATGGGTTTTTTTATAGTAGCTTTGGTATTTTATGGATGTGACTGGGTATTCATTCCATCACTCTACCATTTGTAAATTTTGGGAAATAGGAATTTTGGTTGTCCAGATATCAGCTCAGCTCTATGTATCACTTCATCATTTTGCAACGATTTGTACTCGGTTTTGTATAATTTTAATGGAAATTTTGTGTTTATATTTATGGTGCATTTCGTTAGTTACAATTCCATTTCTAGCAATGGCACTGTGGATAGCTTGACTATCTATTTTATGAAAGGTATTCTTATGGTGGTAAAATTGTGGATGCATATGTTTATTAAATTTTTTGTTTGGGTCTTACGTTATGGCCATGATCATGAAGCTTGGATTGGCCCTTGGTCTGGATACACAACCTGTATAGATGTATTTATGTTTTTATAGTGTGAGTGTGCAATGGAGGTAAAGAGCATAGCTCTATTTTTTTAAAATTGTTGTTTATATGGAATTCATTTCGGGAAGCCTAAGAGGCGAAACTATTACTATATAGTTCGCAACATTTTTGTTTTGTTTTGTTATTGGAGCCTACAGGATTCGATCCTGGGTTGTTTGATGAATTAGAATTGTGGTTTGTTAGTTTTTCTTTGGGCATCTCATAGGATTCGGTCCTGGATACATTTCATTTTTTAATGAATAGAGGTGTAAGAACATGCTTCCTAGTTTTGTTAATGTCATTTCATGGTTTCGTAGATGAGTCTACGCTATCACGATGCACAGGGAATGACTCTAATAATTTTGTTTATGTATTAGTTATTCTAATTCACTTGATTATCGTTTTAGTTTTCTTATATGAATACATGTATCGACCTACAACCAAACCTTCATGGGTTTCGATGGACACGATGGGTTAAAATATTTGAAAATATAAATGTGAAATCCCACAGCCAATACTTGATAGGATTCGATGCATGGGCCGGGTTAATAAGACTTAGCAGTGTTTATGTTTTTGTATCATGTATTATAGTGTTTATTTAAATTTTTATTGGGTGATCGGATATGATTTTTATGGTTTAATTAAAATGTGGAAGCAAAAGCATACTCACTGGCAATATGAAATATTCCATCGTTTTGAATTTATGATGAGAGTTTAAATTTAATGGTTTTAAGAGATTCACACCATGGTTAGTATGTTTCCTTTATCTTGTAGTTTATTGGTTATTTAGAATGTTTTGGAACCATTTTTTATTTCAAGAGCTCAGAGATTGGATCTCTGGCCTGCATGTTTATTATTTTATAAATGCTTTGTTTTGATGAATTCTCTAGTTTATTTTAAAGTCTGAGGAGAAATTCAATAGCTAGTTTATTTGAATAACTAGAGTTTTAAAATCTAAGATATGCATGTTTGACAATTTAAAACAATACTAAAAGAATAGAAACTATATTTACTTAGCTAGGTAAAAATGGTCGAGTTTAATGTTTAAGCACATAAACAAACCTGTACCATAAAATGTCTTCCTAGAGTTTGTATAGAAATCATTCAGGCTTTAAGGATTTGTAAACAAAAGGAACCTAGTTGAAGAAAATATACAATATACAGATTTTTATTCAATATTATAAACCCCACTTTAATAAAGAACCATAGAGAAGGTAAAAACATCATCCCTGCAATTTGTAGTTATTTAATGGCTAGAACCTTGCACACTCAAGGACACAGAATTAATAAGAACATAGACAATTTTGACCTCATATCTATGAGTCGAATAACTTAGGAACTAACATGTTCCACTGAACCATGACCTAGGACTATTCTTGGTTTCAATCCGGACCCCCCCCCGAGCTAGCTCCAACATGCAAGTAGTCTAGAGCTCCTAAACATAAGGATTCACCTATCTAGAATATTGGGTTCTTTACTAGATTGATTTTCTTTTTGGAAAATGCTCTCCTGAAATTCTTAGGAGAATAATGATGAGATAGAATAGAATGAGATTCCCAATCCTTTCTTTGGATTCAAGGGTATTTATAGACAATCTTTAGGAAAACAGACAGTTAAATTTTACTTAGATCAAGAACCATTTATTTTCTTGAAATAATATTTTAATTGATTTATGTGAAATTAATATTTATTTAACTTAACTTAGGAACTCTTTGACTAGTTCCTATTTTGACTCTTTTAGGTGTTAAATATTTATTTAATTATTTTAGTAAATAATAATACATAGGTCACGTAGTTATTATTTATAGTTACTATTATTAATACATATGCTTACTCTTTCATTCATAACATATATACACTATATATACATATATCATTGTTTAACATTTTTACTCTAGGTATCATATAGCATGATCCCAAATCACATGCTACTTTCTTTAGCTTATAATCATTTATTTTATTAAGGCCTTCAGGTAGGCTTGGAAAACTAATTTAGGCAGCTCTAAACCACCTTGCATGTTGTATTACCTTGTATATCGTGGTAGTTCTTCAGAGGTTGATGAGAAACAAAAATTTGACATTTCATTTAATCAACTTAAAAATAAGGAAGATGAGGTCGATGTTTTATCGTAGTCATTTTTACTCAACATAATTAATTTTTAGTAACTCGTAGAATTATTCAGATCCCATACTTGGTGCTAAAAACAGGGAGTTAAACATAGTGCAATTCTAGAGCCTCTCTCTAAACACTAATGCTAGGATGTACTTTTATAATATGCCTAGGGATACAATGGACAAGGATCCAATGTTCCAGAGCGTATGGTCAACATCAATTTGGAATTCTATAGGGATTATTCCCAACACTTCCAATTCTTATATTTTCATGTGCTTCAGAGCTTTACGCTCAACAAAAAGGTTTCATAACTCATGTGCTTCAGAGATAGTGCTCAACATAGTCATCAAATCACTCAGGTGCTTCAAAGCTTGTTCTCAACACAAACATCAAATCACTCATGTGCTCCAGAGCTCATGCAAAACACTAAAATCAAATCACTCATGTGCTCTAGATCTCACACTCATCGCAAACATCAAATACTCATGTGATTCAGATCTTGTGCTAAACACAATCATCAAATCACTCATGTGATTCAGAGCTCATGCTCAACACAACATGTTAGTAATCATGTACTTCAGGGTCTCTGCCCAACACATGCAATCACATACACGCTAAATAAAACATATGCATCTTCTTATGCCCAATATATCAAACAAGTCATAATACTCATGTGTAGTGGGGGCTTATGCCCAATATACACAATATAAACATGAACACAACATCACATGCAATGGGACTTATGCCCATAAGTGTTAGGTAAAAACTTGGGATATTATACATCGTAAACAATGACTCAACCTATTTCCAGATTGAGTTCAATAGTTTTTCAGATGAGGTTATCCTCCTAGCCGAAGAATGACTAACTCCCACAGCTACGTTTGGCTTCTCCTTAATTGAAATCTAGTTTTGCACCATGCAGCATTAAAGTGAACCTTGAGACATTCCTGGTTCTTCAATCACTTGCACGGAAGACACCCTTGGTCTATATCCCATCTTCCCTTGTTGCTTCATGGGAATTCTCCATGCTCGAGCATCACTCAAGAAAACCAATGACCTACATGTGGAACTGATGCAGCCTTATCCAATCAAATAAAATCATATCCAAAGATCAATGGATGATCATCAAATGGAATGAAGTTCAACTCCAAGATGCAATCCTTCCTTCCAACGCAAATATGTGTTGCGCTTATCCTTCCTATCACTGACTTCACCTCCCTGTTCATTGCCTTAAAATTTTCTCAGGTCAACTCTAGTGCACTGTGTAAGGACGTCACAGTCTGGTTCTCACCAAACTATGAGTAGTACCTGTGTCTATCAGCGTGGAGATATTCAATCCACTCATAGTTGCTTCCATGAAATCTATACCTTGTTGCACCTCTTGCATACTGGCGTCACAACTTTTTGTCATTTTATTAACGCATGATTTCACTTCCTTCCTCACTTTATAAATATCATCTAAATGTTGAGGTGATTCTTGAATCATCACTGTTGCTACCTATGTTGTTGGCCCTTTTCACATCTAACTTTGTCCTGGAACACTCTTTGCAGTAAGGAATCCATCTCTAGTAAACACTTAGATGTATTTTCCAATGCCTCTAACAAGCTAGTTCCCGTCATCTCCATTGTCAAAGTCTCTTTCTGGGTTCTCCAATGATGCTTTATCCTATTAGGGTGCACTTCAACCATGACTCACCCTAAGTTAGCCACAAACTGTTGCAGAGTGCTTCTTGGCTAAGCGCACCTTCATTCGGTCTGTTGAAGTGCTCCTTCCCTAGATGCAACTCTATGTTTTGTTCGAAGAATGACTTTTTGAATGCCTTCTAGAGTGCAATTGTTCGGCGCTCACCATACCAAGGCGTTCTACCAAGAGGGAACCTTCACTGCTGCAGTTTTCACCTTCATGGGTGCACTACTTCCTTAGCACATTTCGAGCGCTCATCCAAGCACGTATTGTTGCAGACGTTTCTCACCCCAAGCGCTTCTTTGAGTCCACATCATTTTTCCAACGGGAATTTTGTGGGACACTCTACCGCCGAGAGCACATCCCTGCAGACTCTCTCCTAATGTGTTTCTATCAGTTCACTAGGTTCGACTGCACTGTTTCTATGGGTCCACTTTTGTCAATGTGCGCTCTGTATGCACGCCTATGGAGCATATGTTCATTAATGCTCTTTGAATGATTTTGTGTCACGCATGCCTTTGTGGACGCATTCTACGAGTGCTCTTCTTGAATGCTCATTCTTTTGACATGTTTCCCCAACTGTCGGAGCGCACCTTCCAACTGGTGTGTGCTATGACTGGCTCTCCTCTGTGAGCTACTCATAAGCACACCATCTATGGGCGCCCTTTGTTTTCTATGGAGTGCATCTCCCAGGAGACATGTTTCCTTTGTCTTTCAAGTGCACCTTTTCATAGTCACCCCGTCATGTTAAGCGTGATGAACCTTAACGCGGTGGTGCACACTCTTCTGGGATTCTTCCGTGAGTGCACCCTCTTCGCAGCACTCATTCTGCAGTAGTTTCCAAGCGCATGGTGAAGAAGCGCTCTGTTGATCGTGTCCTAGGTGCTATTACCGACGTTCTCTCTATGGGGTGTACTGCTGTGAACACACCTATCCCTGATGCTCCTTGCGAAGGAGTACACTTCTTTTCTGATTATCTTGCAGTGGAATGTCGAATATATCTAAGCATCACACCAAAGGCTTTTCTTTTCTGGTCACTAGGTCGCTTCACATTTTTCCAGAAAACACCTAGTATTCAAATTGCAGTAACCCTACCGATGTTGAGACCACCTAGACAAAGATCAAATTTTGGTTGCAAAGTTTCTTTGATACCACCTGTCACAACCACAATCAAACATGCTTCACTGACACATTTTAACTGTGGTGTGTGGCATTGCCTAAGAAAACCTCCCGATGACTTGGTCACTCAAATTTTTGTCTTATTCTTTACTAGCAACAACCACATTAAATTAATAATGTGTCTGAATACGCCAATAGGCATAGATTTAAGCACATACTATAGGGAAAAACATTATTATGTGCCTAAATTTATGCCTATCGGCGTATTGAGACACATTATTAATTTAATGTGGTTGTTGCTAGTAACCGGTGCGTGCATAGACATATCTACAAAGTATTAATAGAATAATATTGTTTATTTAATTATAATATATAATAAATAATATTAAATATATTTATGAACATTTTATTTAATTAATATAAAACATAATATACTTAAAATATTATTGATACAATGTTCTTCTGTATAGTATATATGAAAAATATATCATGAAGTTAATTATATCCAATATTTATTATTCACATGTTATAAACTAACCTAATAACAGATATGATCACAAATTCATAATGTAACCTAGCCATAATGTTCCATACCATGTTATTGATGTACCAAGTCAGCATATGTTCATTATTATTAGAATGAAGATGATCGACGTCACAATGTGACATAACCAACGTTTTTCTCTTGAGTATGTATTGTGTCGCAAAACATACGAAGATGTGACATGAAACCCTCGCAAACTATGACAATGTGACATAGCCTTTGTTTAATTTCGCAACGTGACAAATACATTGGGGAACGCAAGCATTCAAATACTATGTAGGAGGTTCACAAAGGGTTATGATAAATTACATCATTCGTCACATTGGAAACAACTATAGTTTTGATTATGTTGGGATGCAATGTTCATGATGGTTTATGTGTCTTTACTACATACCACATTGGTTATGATAATATATGGTTGTGTTGTTCAAAATATGGTTAATGGTCAAAATAATGATGTGAAACTAATGAAATGCAGTATGTTATTTATATAATTTTATTAAAGTAAACATAAAATAACGAGGTTATTTAGACACATTAATTAATTTAATGTGGTTGTTGCTAGTATTGAATATGGTAATTAACAAGAAGGTATTTAATTCACATGTTATAAACAAATGTAATAAATTATATCATCCCAAATTCATAGTAACCTAGCCATAACATTCCATACCATATTATTGATGTACCAAGTCAAGATATGTTCATTACTACGTTTTTATCTATATTATGTATTGTGTCGCAGAACATATGAAGATCTGACATCAAATCGTGAGCCAAATTGTGACAATGTGACATACCCTTTCTTTAATTTCATAATGTGAAAAAGACATTGGGGAATGCAAGCATTCAAATACGGCGTCCGAGGTTGCCAAATGGTTATGATAATCTTCATTGAAAATGTCACATCGCAACGTTAGAATTTTTAATCAAAGAATAATATGTTGGTGAAAGGTTTGTCACATCGCAACGTTAGGATTTTTAATCAAAGAATAATATGTTGGTGAAAGGTATTATTAGATTCTAATAGTACAAAAGCTGTGTAATTGTCATCTTGCATTATCAAATCGCTCCCTAATCGGTTCTGTGAGATTAAGTAATTCATTGTAATGTTGGATTGTAAGTTTTTTTCATAGTTGGGTCTAGCTATGTATGCAATGGTTTTCATGTTCTATTTCGACATACATAAAGTATTGTTAGAAATAATATTGTTTAAGTAATTTTAATAAATAATATCATTTATTTATTACCACATTATTTAATTAATATAAAACATTAAATAAAACATAATATAGGTAAAATATTATTAATACAATGTTTTCCCCTATAATATATATGAAAAGTATATCAGGAAGTTATCTATATCCAATATTATTTATTTTATATGTTAAGCATACTTTATTATTTAATACCTTCGCATTTGT